>JBBPKI010000618.1:0-20264 GCA_038089155.1 Nevesoporus exiguus
AGACTCGGCAGCAGACACTCCACCGCGTCACCCTCCACGCGCGGCGTCAGCGCCTCCAACAACGCCCGCGGCGACGACCCCTCGTCCGGCCGATACTCGAGTTCCGTCAGTCCCGGCACCTCGACGATCAACGCGATCATGTCCTCCGATGTGAACAACCTAGACCCCATCGAGAACCGGAGATGCCGCAGCGTCTCCGCATGGGCCCGCAAAAACGCCTTGAGCGGAGTGTGGTACAGCACCGCGTCCCGCCGCGGACCGTGATCCTCGATCGAGAGCGCACATAGTTGCGGTGCACAGAGCGCGCTCAGAAAGTCCCCCGTCTGTGTCGTCTGGCTTGCCTCCCGGAGCACCTGCAGCCAAAGACACTCGAGGTGAGGGAGCGTCAGCGTGTCCAGCGGCGTGCCCCGGACCCCGCCGTCGATAGTGATACCACATTCCTTGAGTGCAGTGCACTGCCGGAGAATTGCCACGTACTCCGTGATAGACGACGCGCTCGACCGCGCGTGCTGCATAAACGACAAACGCGTGAGCGTTGCCCACGGTGCGCACACATCTTGAATCGTGAGCCCCGCCAGTGATAGTGACAGTTGACGCAGCGGTGCGAGGGTCAAGTCAAACCCAACCGGCTGCACGACCTCTACCTCGCCCGGCTGCCGACCACCAAAGAAAGACGCACACTGCCCACCGTCAGTCACGTTGAGCCTCGACAGCGCAGTACACCCCGTAAACGCGCGCGCGGCGAGCTTGTATATCACCGGCGCGTTCTGCAGACGCACGTGCACGGTCTCCCACCGCGTCGCGTGCGCTGCGATGGTCTCAAACAGGTCCACCAGGCCGGGCAGCACCCGCTCCGTCTTGCACAGCACAGTCAAGTGGAGCGGCAGACTCCCAGAGTGTGCTACCCACATCCGCAGCACAGGCAACGCGTCCGCGCGGAGCGCATCCGAGTACCGCCCGTCACACACATTCACGAAAACGTCCCGCCACAAGCGCGGCGTCGCATGCGCGATGGCGCGCCACAACCGGCATACACGTCCGAGTAGCAGCGGGGCCTCCCTGCTTCGCGCCGTCACCGAGAACAGCACGCTCGAATTCTTCGCGTCGAGGCAATGCTCAAAGATCTCGGACAGGATCTCGGGCGGGAGACGCCTGATCGGGGCGAGGGTCGCGGTAAGCTGAGCGAACGCGTCTTGCGTGTACACTCGCTGGCGCTCGTGTCGTTCGAGGAGGGATCGGATGTCGGTACGTGCCTCAGCCGAGGGATACACGCTGGAACTGAACAGGGATGCGCAGGGATACTAGATGGACGACGCAACGTTGGCGAAAGGGAGCGTCCCTTACGCAAGCATGACTCACCGGAATGTCAATCGACTCGGTGACATGCTCCGTCATGCCAAAAGTGCCGTCTGTCGATGTCAATGTCATGTGGAGCTACAAGCGCAAACGTGATCGTGAGCGATCCGTGACACAGCGACTCAACGACAGACGCGACGTACTTGAATGCGAGTAGCAGACGAACCAAACATTTCTGATCCACACTCAATGCGGTTTTATGGATGGAACGAACGGTGGCATCCATGCCAAACCGGGTTGCCCCGGGTAGAGATGGTGCCCGGTCAAACTTCGACGTTGCTACCTATTCCGCCTTCATACCATCACCGTGGCTGACACGCGGGTCGAGCATGCGCGGGTACGTCCGTGGAGTGGAGTTTGGGAAGTTATAACTCGAGGCCGAGGTCGCCCTGCGGTATTCATCGTGCAGTCCACTAGCTCCGCCGATTCAGTATGGTACAGAGTGAAACCCGGAAGGGAGAGCTTCGAAACTTCCTGTAATGTCCGCAGCCCCTACAAAGTACCCGAAATGAAAGCACATGCTTGGAAATTTCCTCCTTTTCCCCGGGTAGCAATTTGGAAACGCCGGGTAGGTGCATTCAAGATGGGAGAGCGTGAGAGTTCACAGATAAGAGACCGTGACTTGACAAGGCCAGGGTCGTCCTAGACAAGTTGAAGGAGAGTAAGCCCTGCTGTTGCCCTGAGTGGGCTGACACTTTCCAAGACGCGAAACGCCACATCGTCCCGAGACGTCTCCTGGCGGGTTGCCACCGTGGCGCCCAGATCGATCCGCCCATCACACGCCGCCCGAGACGCCACCTTGTTCGAAAAATGCCCATGAGTTCTAATCCCTTGGCCACTGGGAAAGACGCCTACAGGATCGGTATCCCTAGTGTGTCCAAAATGACAGACCACAAACACCCGCCACCTGATGTGAGTGACGGCGGGCGGTATGAATTGCACTGCCCACGAAGCAAGGAGAGGAAAGAAGACGTCAACACTGTTTTCTTCCTCGGGGTTTGGCGCACGACAACGCACGTGCGGACCTGATTCGAAAGTGAGGATGTGGAAGAACCCGCGCTCGAATACGGGTCGTCGACATCTGTGCCAAGTGACCAACACTTCGTCAAAGATCGTTCTAGGACACGCTTCGCATGCACCTCCGCGGGATACGGCCCTGGCTAAACCATAACAAAGCATGATAAGGAACGATGTCCGCAACAACCACCATAGGCAGGAAGACTACGCCAAGAAAGAGCTGAAAGAGGAAGGCCATCGTTGCGGCGCCGTACGCAACGGAGCTGCTGCTAGCTGAGAACAGTGCGTCGACACGAGGTAAAGAAAGAGACCGGCCAAGATGCGCCTGTCATATCGACCGGCGGTCTGCGAATGTCAAGAATCGTCAAAGCCACGGTCACTTCCACCGTGATCGGAAGAACACATACCATGGCGGAATGAAGGAACCGAACAAGCGAACATGAACATGACGGCTGTGCAGCCACCGGGAATCAAGGAAAGGTTTCAGGAGAGAATCATCGAGTTTGACAAATAACGGGTGCCAGGTGACTAGCATGCGTCGAAGACTGGAATGAGATTCATTTCCACAGCGAATACCCACTTGATCACATTCACTCGTCCGTACCAATCAAGTAAACCCCGACCATGGGTAGTTCCGATCGGGGAACCACGCAACTGATGAACTGCCGCCTAGCGTTTACAACTGAACAGTGTTGTCAGTACGCTCGAATCCTGTACACCCTGCGCTTTCTTGCTCGTGCAACACTTCCACCTCCTTTAACGTTTTAAGTTCGACCACGTCCGAATGTGGCTGGGACCCACGATCCGCGAGTCGGGTGAGCTTCCTGTTTGTGTTGGCCATGCGCGACCAGCCAGTGTGGAGAATCAGAAGCGCAGAAGCTTAGTAGTGACAGCGGAAAAGTAAAAACAACCAGGAGATAGCCCGTCCCATACAGACAACGTTGACAAACGACGAAACAGTAGTTGTGCTCAACTGACAGGCTGGTGATCACGACCGTTCAGGACCAAGACCCAGCCTGTTGACGTCCTTTCACGAACGACAGTCCATAACAAGGCCGGTAAACCTTGAGTGCATCCAAGAATAAGCTTAAGTGAGTTGATGGACGGCCCGTGGTATAGAAGCTGGCACGGTCGCCAAATCGACGATCGTGGTCGCAAAGTTCAGACGGACGAGCGTTCCCCGTACTTGACTGTCGCGCGTCTCTCTGAGAGAATTGTCGACCTAATGTAGAGGAGATCAAGGCTAGTTCGAGCGAGTAGCTTACCTCCGGCCAAGTAAGTACAAGACTGGAATTGCCAGACTCACGCGGGCGGCGGTACGTAAGGCGACACCCCGTAGTCCGTAAAAGGAAATCTGATAAGCGTGACAAGGGCTAAGTACTGTACATATGCACAACAGCGAGTGCGGGAGTTGAACCAAATAAATTGCGGAGAGGAGTCCCCCATCTAGCGATACGCTAAAGGAAACCCGCGGCATTATGGGAAACGACCCTGAAGTAATATCTAGTCCATGTGGTCGCCCATGGCGCCGGGCACTTAACTACAACGGTGCCTTTCGCACCACGGGCGTCCGATCAAGCGATCATGGTGTCACGAGCATGATCAATGATCAATGATCCTTGGAGCTTGCAGCAAGCATGATCGTGATGACATTGTACCAATGCCGGATCTAGGCCTAGGAGGAACTCGGTCGTAGGGGCGTTGGCAAGTAAAGTTGATAGGAAACAAGTTCGTCCCAGGGGACGTTGAAAATTCTTCTAAGCACAACACGATTATGTACAAACTCATGCTATCAATCCGAAAACTGTACTCTGCTATGCGTGTAGTATGTATATGGCAAAGCAACTTACATATATTTACTATCGTACTCTATCGTCTTCGTCATTCCACCCCTCATTGATACGTAGCTTAACGTAAATTTACCACGCAATCCAGGCAACGAAAGACTAAGGTCGCATCGCCGAGTCAGCAAACCACGGTGGAAGTAACAGATAGCCCGACATCTCACCTTTGGATACGTCCTTACGATTAACTTACGCAGCTCGTCCATGATCAGGATACCAAGTGCAAACGAAAAGGGAAGGCCCCAGAAGATGCCCGGGACAGGTCTCATGTTGAACACGTGTTGAAGCCCAGGTCCGTACAGGTTGACGATCGCAATCAAAACGGTACCGACCATGCTGCACGGTACGACCCAATTACGGCGGGGACCCCAGAGGGGGTTTGAGTGTACAATCGAGACGCGACGGTTACGAACGGATAACAAGGTGCCGTATTGGCAGATAACGACCGTGACGTAGCTAGATATCCACAAACCGTTAGTATGCAAGTAAAAAGGGTCTTCAAAGACGTACTAGACGCAACTGCCCACATTGGCGAATTCCGTAAGCTGATCGATGGTAAAACCTTGCCAGCCATCTTGCCACTTGTTGTAGACCAAGATAACGTCGTAGAACGTGAGGCCCTGGCGCTCCATGTAGAAGAACCACATTCCCATCGCACAAGGCCAAATCATGAGCCCAATAAACTGACAAAATCAATCAGCCATGCGCCCAGTTAATAGATATAGATTATCCACCAAGTAAATTTGTACAAAGAGACGCCAATCCGTCAAACGATCAGTGCGTGCGTTGCGTGGTTTGCGGGTCATAAGATCTAATAGAATCTCAGAAAACATTCAGGGGCTGTATGTTGTACTCACCAGCTTCTGCCCTCTCGTACATCAGAGATATTGACATCACAACGTCATTCGTAATACAGTAGCAAACCTGCTGGTACGTAGTCATGGGAAGTTGCATTCCAAGAAGGACGTTCGAGAGAACAGCCATGAACTCCGTGTAGCTTCCGGCCTGTGGCCTACGTCAATCTTCATTGATACGCCGACAGAAATTTACCGACCGGCATGAGGTATAAAGTAACCTTTTTCAGGTTGTCGAACACCAGACGACCCATTTCGATGGCAACAGGTATTGATGCAAAGTCGTTCTTGAGTAGGATGAGGGCAGCTTGAGGCCAAGATTAGCAGCGCGACGACGGCAAGTATATTGACGTACCAGCTTCCTTCGCGACATCGCTTCCGCTTCCCATTGCCACACCGATGTCCGCTGCTTTCAACGCAGGAGCGTCGTTGACGCCATCCCCTGTAACTGCAACGGTGTTGTCTCCGCGGTACTTGATCTCCTCAACAATCTTCATTTTTTGATCGGGAGTGGTACGCGCAAACACGATCTCGGTGTATGCTCCGATGACTACATCCCAGTCTGGGGCGGTGAGAGTGGATACATCTCCGCCAGTCAAAACGAGCGACCTGATCGGGTCGTCATCTGAGGGTTTGACATCGTAGCGTAACTTGGGGGGAGTCTTTTCGGAAGCTGCGGCTCTAACGTCTTCGATCGTGTCGATCCGCCCTTGTGAGACGATCCCCACCTGGAATGAAAAAGCAAGAATGTATCACGAACCGGACATGACAATAATGGTCAATTTACCTGGCGTGCGATGGCTACCGCTGTAAGTTTGAAATCACCAGTCACCATAAAGACGCGAACACCAGCTCGTCTGATCGTCTCAATCGCAGCCGGTACATCTTCCCGAGGAGGATCACGAAGGCCGACGAGGCCAACGAGGGTTAAACCTGTCATCTCGGAGTACATTAACTCTTCCATGGTATTTGCAGGCAATCCGAGCTTGATTCCTTCCAAAGATTTGCGGCAACTGCATAGTAGGTGATTAGAATGATTACATTTGATATAGCGAGCATGATCCCCACAGCGCGAGAACCCGCTTGCCTTCGCTCGACCACTCGTCTTGGATTGCAGATATTTTTTGCCTTTCATTCGGCCCAAATGGTATAGAGGTGCCATCGCACTGTAAAACGCTGCTGCAAGATTGAAATAGCACATCTGGGCCACCCTTTACGAACATCCATGCTGAGTTTTCATGTTTCTCGTCACTTGGAGCTGCAACAGTCAGCGCCCATTTGTTGCGAGAGTTGAAAGGGATCTCGAAATGTCTTGTCCAAGATTGTAGAAGCTGGGTGGCATCAATCTCCAGACTCGGAACGGAAAGCGTCTCGGAAAAGCGCAAAAGTGCAGTGTCTGTCGGATCGCCTTTGATGGTACGTTCCCCGACAGGTTTGTTTAGTGTAGCTGCGTCGAATTTCGCAGCATTGCACAGCCGGGAAATCTGGTGGATGGCTTTTAGGCCAGTAAATGCCGCCGGGGACGAGGCTTTCGAGATCTTCTCTTGAATGTCACGGACAGAGAAGCGATTGTCGAGGAAGGCAACGTTCTCGAGCATCTGTACCTAATAAGGACATGTGCGCAAACTTCCCACGCCACAACGACTCACCATCCTTCCGGCTGTCAGTGTACCTGTCTTGTCAGAACATAGGACGGACATGCAGCCAAGGGTTTCGATAGTGGCTAGGTTTTTGACCAACACAGAACGCTTTGCCATACGGCGAGCGATGACGGTCAACGAGAGGGCAACACAGATCGGCAGACCCTAGGAAAGGGGCATCAGACAAAAGGAGGGAAAATAACTAGAAGAGACGTACCTGGGGTACGAAGGCCGTGAGACAACCGATCGAGTTCACGATGGCCGTACTCGTTGTATCATATCCAGGGTACGTCGTCCGTAGCCAAACACCGTATAAAAGGAGCGAGAAGAGGAAAAAGAACAGAGCGATGCAAGATATGATCTTGGTGAAAAACCAGACCTCCTTCTGAATCGTGGTTAACTTGAACTTCTTTTCGCCGGACATGGCAACCAAGCGACCCATCACCGTTCGGTCACCAGTGGCGAACGTGATACCGGTGCAGGTACCCTGAGTGACGAACGTCGAATTCAAGGCAAGATTACGGGTCTCGAGGGCATTGTTTGACGTTGAGGTCAGGACACCGGGGATCATGTCGCTATGCTACTCTTAGCCTATTCTTGCACATAGAACTTTGGAGAATGGGCGAGCTCACCTCTCACCAGTAAGCAAAGAACGGTCGAATCGGAGGTCAGAGGAGGCCTCTACTATTCTCAAGTCGGCCGGAACGCGGTCACCGGGTCCGAGGAGAACGACATCACCGACGACGATGTCGGTTGCCGGAAGGAGCAGCTGCTTTCCATCGCGAATGACAGACGCTTCCTCGGCAATGAGAGACTTGATTGATTTCATGATCCTGCTTGCGTTCCAGTCCACCAAAGCATAAAACGTAGCTGAAACGACGATGACGAGCATCTATCTCCGAACAAAGCCGAACAAAGATGAAAAACAGCAAGTTCGCTGCGACTTTCTGGACTCACCAGCAAGACAGCGACACCGAGCACGAAAATTTGGGGTGGTTGACCGAGGGGCTTGTATGACAGCTGAAAGGGGTGCTAGTTAGCGATCAAAAGCTTGTTTTTCTATTGCGAAGCACTTACGATGGTCAAAAGGAAGGCGACCCACATGAGGAAATTGAAGCCACCAAAGACATAGTTGAGTGCTTTCTTCCAGTACTGGGTGGGCGGAGGGCTGATGACGTTCTTGCCATCCTTGGTCCTACGCTCGACGGCAGGATTATCCAGGCCGTGCACAGGATGAGTAGAGTAACGGGTGTACACCTCTTCTGGGGTGATGAGATGGACATCGATGCTCGCTATAGCATCGGCGGGATCGGTGCTGGGCTTAGGCTTAGCAGGCAACTGCTTTTCCTCGACGCGAACGGAAAGCGTCCGGTAGCTATGGGAAGGCGTTGAGCGTACGCCGGACGACGTCGAACTGAAGGTACGTAGGGGTCTCACCCGATCTGAATGCCATAGCCAGAGATCTTGTCCCTCCTGGAGGTCGACACCCTCGAGCTCGCCTTCTGAAGGTCCATGATGGTGAGTTGCGCAGGTCCCGTCTTTTTTCATCCTTTTTATCTATCGGCTTGTCGTGGCGAGCGCTGTTTTCGCCATTCAGACCTGTCAACACAGCATTGAGGGGTTGGGTGGGTTGCGAATGATATCATGTGTCTCGCTTCCAAGGTTACTCAAGTTAGTAACACTGGCGTACCTGCGAGTATCAGCTTCTTTTTCCGTCACCCTTTGTTCTTCCTAAATGAAAGCCACTCAAGCTTGTTCCTGCTTTATTTGAGTACATATGATCCATCCAGAAAGGAAGAGTCAGTCGGTCCAGTACGGTTTCTGACGTCACCAAGTTACACCTCACATCGCCCGGACACCAGACCATTTGTTGCGACTCCACAGTCAACGTTTTTTCTGACTTGCGTGGTATTCGCTACGAAGCGCGAAAAGCTCTCCGTGCCTGGTCGAGTCCCAACACAACTCCATACAGGCTAGCCCTCTCGGACTTGCTCTCCCGGGCCTTCCAAGAGCCGCACTGGCAGTGGCGGCTCGGATCATCTGTGATGCATAATGCATGATCCAGGTCATACCACCTTGCGAAACAACCCCCATCGCCACTTCCGTCATCGACGGAGGGCGTGTATGGTGCTGTATAAAAGTGGATACTCCGCTGGCATAAAATCTCCCGGCACCCACCCATTATTCCTGGCCAGCAGAACTCGCGTCCTGAGGGATGGGGCATCACCCAAGATACAGCAGCGTACTGGAAACGACTCATCGGTGACCTCGGTCCATCGGCTTGTCGGACCAGATACCGAAACCCCCGTCACTGATTGAGTTCCCGATTAATCTCTGATTGGTTCAACACAGGCTATCAGACGTTGCGCCAAGCTACCCAGCTGGTCTGTCTCAATATATGCACCTCAGGGAATGGGCTCACAGGGCAAGGTACATAGACGACGTCGACTTCAATTGGATATTTATTCAAAACATGTCATGATGTATAACTACGAATATACTTGCAGGCGCTTACAAGATATATGTGATCTCGAAGGCCGATCGAAATGATGACTTAAAGCTGCTCTAGTATATTACCATGCCATCCTGGCAATGATTGACTAGTCTAAGGTTAGACAACGTCATTGTCCTCATACACTCCCAACTTACCTTGGGGTAGGTCCTAACGATCAGTTTACGGAGTTCGTCTACAATCAGTATCGCAAGCGCGAAGGCAAAAGGTGGGCCCCAAAACATAGAAGGGATCGGTGTAGTATTGAAAACCTGCTGAAGCCCTGGCCCGTAGAGATTGACGACAGCGATTAGAGCTGTTCCAACCATTCCAACAGGTACGACCAGATTGCGCCTTGGTCCCCAGAGTGGATTCGAGTGGAGGAGTGAGACTCTCCTGTTGCGGATAGCAAGAAGGCTGCCGTATTGTATAAACACCATGGTCACGTAGCTATCCAGGGTCAACGATCCCGCAGCTGGGAAGAAGAGGATGACTCACTAGATACACTGTCCAGTGTTGACAAGGTTGGTGAGTTCTTCTGCTGACTTACCTTTCCAACCACCTTGCCACTGGTTGTAGGTCAGGATAACATCGTAGAAGCCGAGACCATTCTGATGCATGTACACGAACCACATGGCCATACAGCATGGCCAAGCCATGAGTCCGAGGAACTGGGGAACGGTAAATCCATGCTCTTGAAAAGTAAAAATGACTAACTAGGTAAATTTGGAAGAACAGTCGCCAGTCTGTGAGACGATCCGTCCTAGCATTCCTCGGTTTTCGCACCATAAGGTCAGCCTCTGCTTTCTCATACATCAAAGAGATGGACATGACAACGTCGTTCGTAATCGAGAAGCAAACTTGCAGGTACGAACTCAAGGGAATTTGCATTCCCAGTAGAACATTGGACAGCACCGCCATAAATTCGGTATATGAACCAACCTTGGAGGGAGCTCGTGTTCGTGGGTCAGGCTAGGAATCGCAAGCGACGTACCGGCATAAGGTAGAGTGTCACTTTCTTCAGATTGTCGAATACCAAACGCCCCATTTCAATGGCCACGGGGATAGACGCGAAGTCATTATTAAGCAAAATGAGTGCGGCTTACCGTCATCATTTGGATTAAAGGCAATAGCGTTTAAAAGATCGACCAAACTCACCAGCTTCCTTCGCGACATCGCTCCCGCTCCCCATGGCAACACCAATGTCGGAGGCCTTGAGGGCTGGCGCATCATTGACACCGTCACCTGTGACTGCGACGGTATTGTCCCCGCGAGATTTGATGTTTTCCACGATTGACATCTTCTGGTCAGGGGTCGTGCGCGCAAATACGACTTCCGTGTAAGATCCAACGACCACATTCCAGTCGGCAGGAGTGAGGGTGGCAACATCTTCACCAGTCAAAACGAGCGCGCGGATAGGATCATCATTGGAGGGCTTGACTAGTGACGGGCGAATTTGCTCTGGATATTTGGCCGCACGAACGTCGTCGATGGTATCGATGCGTTGTTGTGTTACAATACCCACCTAGAGAAAGATCGCATCGGTCGGAACCACACGCAACAGCTGACCTACCTGGCGAGCAATCGACACAGCGGTCAGTTTGAAATCACCGGTAACCATAAATACCCGGACGCCAGCCTTCCGAATGACGTTGATGGCTGCCGGAACATCGGGCCGGGGAGGGTCACGGATGCCGACCAGTCCGACCAGCGTCAGGTCCTGCATTTCGCCATACATGACCTCTTCTAAATCGCTGGGGGGTAGGTCGCCCTTGAATGAATCGAGCCGTTTGCGGCATCTACGCTATTCTTGAGCGAACACGCTGGCACTCGAGAAAATGGACCTACAACGCAAGGACACGCTGCCCTTCATTCGACCATGTGCTCTGCAACACCGAGAGTCGCTCCCTTGCCGAGTCATCAAGTGGGTGGACTGCGCCGTTTGATGTCATCACTGTGCCACAAGACCGAAACAAGATGTCTGGGGCACCCTTGGCGAACAACCAAGTTTTACTGCTCTTTTCGTTGATGTCACCATTGACCACGTCGTTGATCTCCATGACAGAAAGCATCCATTTGTTCTTGGAGTTGAACGGAATTTCGAACAAATGTCTAGAATTGTCCAAAACTGATGGGGCACTGATGTTGAGGGTGGGGACTGATAATGTCTCGGAGAAGCGGAGAAGAGCAGTGTCTGTTGGGTCTCCTTTGATGACACGCTCCGCTACTGGGCGATCGGCGGTAGCGGCGTCAAACTTGGCACCATTGCAGAGTCTGGTGACCTTGTGCATGACATCAAGAGCAGCGTAAGTCTTAGGGTCAGCCGCTTCCGCTACTTCATGCTCGATCTCGTCGGCTTTCATCGAGGCATCAAGAAATGCAATAGACACAACAGCCTATAGGAGGAGTCAGCGCGTTGATCACATAATGGTGCTAGCGCAACTTGCCATCTTTCCTGCAGTAAGAGTACCTGTTTTGTCGGAGCACAAAACAGAAATGCAGCCGAGCGTCTCGATGGTTGCCAAGTTTTTGACAAGAACGTTCCTCTTAGCCATACGACGTGCAATCACGGTCAGGGAAAGAGCAACACAAACGGGGAGACCCTGGGTATAAACAGAGTAAGTATTGACACAATATTTCGGATAGATAAACTCACCTGAGGAACAAACGCTGTCAAACACCCGATAGAGTTGACAATGGCGCCGCTGATGTTCTCATAGCCCGGGTAACTCTTGCGAAGCCAAACACCGTATAAAAGTAGCGAGAGACAAAAGAGCGACAGAGCGACGGTGGAAATGACTTTGGTAAAGAACCAAATTTCTCGCTGGATGGTTGTCAGTTTAAACTTTGTCTCGCCTGACATGCGGACCAGGCGCCCCATGACTGTGCGATCACCAGTGGCGAACACCACGCCATGACAGGTGCCCTGGGTGACGAATGTCGAGGTGAGAGCCAAATTGCGTGTTTCAAGAGCGTTTTCAGAGGTAGCATCGAGAGACGCCGGAACCATGTCACTACGGTAACGTGCTATCGTCACTTAGAGAGAATCATTCAAATTATGTACCGACCTTTCACCAGTAAGGAGAGACCGGTCGAAGCGCAAATCTGAAGACATTTGCACGATTCTGAGGTCCGCGGGGACGCGATCACCAGTAGAAAGAACGACAATGTCTCCAACGACAATATCATCTGCGGGGATGAGCTGTTGGTTGCCTTCTCTCACGACCGCCGCCTCGTGGGCAATGAGAGACTTGATGGACTTCATGATACGGTTTGCATTCCAGTCTACCAAAGCGTAAAAGGTAGCGGAAACGACAATGACGAGCATCTGTGATGGACACGACAATGAGAACTAGGAAGGAGGGACCATAGGTGTAGGCACTCACAAGGAGGACAGCAACGCCAAGGTTAAAGGCTTCGGGGGGCTGTCCCAAGGGCTTATACGAGAGCTAAAAGGTCTTTTATTACTAACGTGAAGAGTGGCGAACTTCGATGAGGAGACCTACGATTGTGACGACGAACGCGATCCACATGAGGAAGTTAAACCCTCCAAAGACGTAGTTGAGCGCCTTCAGCCAGTACTTTGTAGGAGGGGGGCTGATGATGTTTTTTCCATCTCTTAATCTGCGTTGGACGGCAGCAGACTCAAGGCCAACTGTGGGGCTGCATGAGTAGCGAACAAAAACTTCGTCGGTCGGGATGAGGTGGACGTCGATGGCGGCGATGGCGTCCGCAGGGTCTGCGGACTTCTTTGGCTTAGCGCCCACCGCAACCTTCTCATCGACCCGAATAGAAAGAGTCCGGTACCTGTACGCCAACGAAGTTAATGGAGGGCACGGGAAGGTAGACTCAGAGAAGACGTACCCTATCTGTATTCCATAGCGTCCTTGAGCGTCTGTCGACTTCCGCGAGCTGGACTCGCCCAAAGACTTCTCCATGACTGACGTACGAACTCGTCGGAGGGCTTGAATTGACCAGTTGAGCTTTTATCTGCTTATCTCCTCTCCGGCCGGGCGGCGTGATTTCTCGCCTCGATTCGCGCCCAGAGAGCGAGCTAATTTTGCTATTGAGTTCGATAAGCCACCCCGCCACACTGCGCTAATTCTGCCATTCCTCCCCCTTGCTGCGTTGTCCGTCCACGGGTATCAGAGCGTTGCCTTTGACCGGTGTCAGGGCCATTACTCACCTGAACGTTTCAGTTAGTAGTGACACCAGGTACTATCGACAGTACTCGGACCACCTATCCAGGTCCACTCCAACTCCAGAACACGATAAAACTGCTTCCCACCGCGCTCCTCGTTTGACGCACCCTTCGCCGTTAGAGAGGGCTCCCGCCCATACATCCTATCATGTAACTACCATCCTTGCCGGATGATAAGGCATCGCCATGCCAACACGTTAGCATTCAATATTCACAAGTTCGGCAGCCGTTATCAGAACGTATGGTGGACCTGAGCCCCTGGCCCTAGATAACGCTGCTCGAAGCTAGTCTCAGGCTGGACTATAGTTCAACCGTTCGCGACCAAATGGCGCAAACGCTCCAAGACCACGTTGGGGCACAGCGTTAGGCTCTGGCGAACGGGATGATACGGGGTCAACAGTTCAACCTCGTCCCCCGTTCCTGGATAAATTGCTGTTGTGCAGAACCAAGAGCATGTCAGTCACAAACTGGCCCACCTTGAACTATAAGAAGTTATAGTTTAATCATCCAATAACCAAGCTGGAAATGCGAAGTTTGCAGGTTGAAGGCCTAGCAAACTGACTGACCTATCCAAGAGCGGTCAATCCGTTCGGCACACCGTAGGTGGAGCCATGCTGTGAAATAGAGTGGCTGCTCCGGATCTGTCGAATAATAAATGGCCCAAGATGATGCGTGTACACGCCTGCAATACACAGCAAAGATCACTCTGCTGTACATGGCAAGGGCGGACATTCATACGTGTGTAAAGCATGGCTGAGAAAACATACAGCAAGAGAAGCCGGACCAAGTGTGGGCCCAGGAAAGAGTGACGACCATCGCGAACAGGCACTGTTTTTATGGCCGGGGGGTTTAAGTTGTTCCTGGATACCCACCGAGTCGCTCAGACCACCGGCGGTTGCTTTGCCCTTACAACGATGTTTCAAAATTCAAACACGTCAGCCTGGGGCGCACGCAGATAGGACCCATTGCAAATTGATATGTATATCGCTGGCCACTGGATCGTTGGCCCGGGCCAAGTTCTTGGGGTCGGGCCTTTTTGGCAAGCTTGGTTTGCATCTTGGCTTGGCGAGACACCGCACGGAGTCCCGCTATGTGCCGGCTAACGATACTGTCAACCAGACGGTACCCCTTGTTCCTAACTATACCTTAAGCGATTCTTGCTCTGAATCGATTTTCTTTCGCTATCTCCCTTTCAGTTTCCCCTTTGGGATCATCGGCTCTGCATTCCTAGAGTGTAAGCGTGTGCTATTGTCGGGAACATGTGTTCATACTATTCGTGGTCACATCGCTGGGAAGGAATCCACCAGGTCATGTGATTTTCAGGCATATGACACAGTGCCCCTCTTGTGTTCGCAACGTGCATCCCTAGATCGGCTCACGCGTGGTGTAGCAAGTGCGCTAGTCACCCGTGGGCCGTCAATTGCCCGCCGTATGGGTTATCTGCCTCGTCTGAGCTCGCCGAGAGACACCGACCATCTTTGTGGAATCGTTCCGTCTGGTTCGTAAAGCATGCGTAGAAGTACTATATGTTAGGCGTGGATGCTCGACCCGCACCATGCCACTGAGGAAAATCGATTATATTCATCCGTAGGAAACTCGGAGCCTGCAAATAGACCGTACACTTCCATGACAGTCTCAACCTAGACGCCTACTCGGTTGCCGAACATTGTTTTCGTGGTTTCTGTGACGGAGTGGGCGACGTGTTAAAACTGATAGAGCATTTGACGCATTTAGGGCGTCTGTAGGATAACGAAGACGTCCCAGAGACTTTTCTGGCTTACTTGCACGCGGCTCGTGCGTTTCGCCACGAGTTCGCCGCGTAGATAAGCCGGGAAGACTCACGTGATGACACGCGTCGCAATCAACAACACCGAATCGCCGACCCTAAAGAAAGACGCGCCTTGACTTCTTACGATCATCATCCTCAACAATGCCTCCCAAAGCAACAGGTGGAAAGTCAAAGATAGGTGCTCCAGACCAGGGTGGTGTCGCAGGTTCCGGCGCGTCAACAACGCCACGCACGATACAGACCCGGAGTCAAAAAGCTGGCCTTCAAGTATGCCCCCATTTGACTTCCCTCCTTTATTTGTCCACGTATGCTCACGTACGCCAGTTCCCTGTCGGTCGTATTCACCGTTACCTGAAGCAACGTACGCAACACAATGTCCGGATAGGAGCAAAAGCTGCGGTGTACACGAGTGCGATTCTAGAGTACCTTACGGCCGAGGTACTCGAGTTGGCCGGTACGTCCGACACGCTTGTCGTGCCGCCTTTGGTGCTGACACTCGTGGTTTCCAGGTAATGCATCAAAAGATCTCCGTGTGAAGCGTATAACGCCACGGCACTTACAACTGGCGATTCGTGGCGACGAGGAGCTTGATATCCTCGTGCGCGCCACAATCGCAGGAGGTGGTGTCCTGCCATTCATTCACAAGAGCCTCACAGCTAGCACGACCAAAAACAAGAAGCCCGAGGGTCAGTGAGTGAGGTCGGACATCGGACACATTACATTGAACGATGATCTTGTCATTAAATTTATTGAGTAGCATCTTGTTTGTTACGTTGAACGCTTTATGTAGTATGTGTATGGCGCGGTACTTGACTGGAGCTCCGAAATTTCCAGAGCGAGTGGTATCGCCGTAGGGTAACAGTGGCCCGGAGGTCACGCTCAGAGAAGAACACAAGTTTAACCTATTGATAGTTTGCTTTTGCGACCATACGCAATCGCAAGGATAAGAGGCGCTTGGTGTGGCTGACTGATCGAGCTCAGTTCTTGTCTATGAAGTTGATTGACAGTTCAAGTTGACGTACAGGCCACATACCATCAGGACAGCATCTGAGTCCGCAGACTCCGGTCCCCAATGCGCGAAGTGCTACTGCCAGAAGAAAGCCATCAGTCCTATCCGTTATCGACAACGTGGGTACCGAAGAACAAGGACACGGACGTCTTGTCGAACCCATCGCCATCGCCTCACTCCTAGCCCACGAGGACAAACCGCCACAACTGGTCGTCGCATTTGGCGCCACCATCGTAGTTATCGAACGTAGGGTCTAGAGAAGCACGAGAGTAGAGAACGCTATTGGACGTCGGACAGTAGATGCGAAAAGACCCCTTGTCGCGCTCGTCTTGAACGAACTCGAACCAGCTATACGCGACGATCATGAGCTCAGACCGTCAGTCGTCCGGTGGCAGCGAGCGGAGCGCCTTACTTGTCGGGGTAATCGCCGTCTCCCCCGATGTTGCCCACCTTGGGGTAGAAGGTGAAGCGCGAGTGGAGCACGTTGCCGCACGCCCAGCTCTTGATGGCGTACAGGCCCTTGCGGTCGTGCCTACCGTGGATCAACGTGAAGATTTGGTCGTTGCGCTCTTCGCCGAGGTAATGCCCGACGATGGGCTCTGGCGCTAATCGCGAGTACAGGAAACGCTTGCTGTCGCGAGCCTGGAGCCTGAAGCGCACCCCTTCCGCAGGGATGTTGGGGAAGCTTTCGCCGTCCATCCACATGGTAGGCATCTGAAGATTAGATTGTGGAGTCGCTTCCGAGAGTGATCAACTAGATCGAGACACCCTGGGGGTGATGGGAACGGCAGCCTATGAGGCGAGGCGCTGGTGGCTAAGCACTAAGTGCCAAGGCGATGACTAGGAAGCTTCTCCGGACTTTGATGCGCTCATCATACTATTCTCTGGCGACCCTTTTATACATTGCGACCCCCCTCCAGTTACTGGCGTAGACAGTACTTGGTGCATGCAGCTACCAGGAGATCTCAAAGTTTATCCTCGCTATGTGTGAATTAGAGCCTTTAGGAAATTCTCGGGAACTGCGACGAACGCGATGGCTTTCAAGTCTCGTTTGCTCCACTACATACGTTCATGCATTAGGACTGATCTCACGGAGTACCCCAGCATCTGGATTCTGACTCTCCCTACTCTAGAGACTGGTTGCTATTGTCAGGAAAGACCCGTCAACTTTATACCTTCACGACCCCGCTAGTGGTGAAGGACACACTTCTCTGACGAAACACGGTCGCCGTGGACGCCTAGTCCACGAGGACGAAACGCCACAACTGGTCGTTGTACTTTGGGCCGGAATAGTTCCCGAACCTAGGATCCATCGACGTACGAGAGTAGAGGACAGTATTGGACGCCGCGTTGTAGATGCGGAAGGAATCCGGGTCGTTGTCGTCTTGGATGAACTGGAACCAGCTACACATGTCAGGTAACTGGTACGTCGCTGGCCCTTGCTAGTCCGCGGAGAACTACCTACTTGTCATTGTATTCCCCATCTCCATAGATGTTGCCGACATAGGGGTCAGTATGGGTGCGCGAGAAGAGCACCTTGCCATTTGGCCAGCTCTTAATGAGATACTGGCCCTGACGTAGGTCGGTTCCAGGAAACAAGATAAAGATCTGGTCACTGTACTTGGGGCCAGAGTAGTGTCCGACCGTGGGGTCGTTCTCGAGCCGCGAGTACAAGACATACCCAGAATCGCGAGCCTTCAGTCTGAAGCGCTGCGCCGCGGTTGGGATGTCAGGGAAGCTATTCGACATGGCAGCTGTTGTTCGAGAACGAGAGGCCATGAGTGCTGGTGGTCAAAGCAGTATAGGCGCCGCGTCATACAGGGCACACACCTCCTATGAACTGCAATGAGAAGATTAAAGCTGCCGCCTCTTACGTGTATCGAAAGAGTAAATGCAGTGAGCCTCAGGCTAGTACCCCCTCATGGTGTCGACATACTCGCAAGCAGTATATGACTCCAACGTGACGCAGGGACAAGCCTGCGCGGACGCTGTTTCCCCGTAGAACGGACCACCCTCAGCTCGGAGAGATTAGTCTCTATGAGGCATGCGCCGCGATCCTAAGAATGAGGGAAACCATAGTCGTGGAAAGTTACCTATTCATCGTCGTAATCCCCGTCCCTACAGATGAAGTCACTGGCACTAAGATCTGCACCGGTGCACGAAGAGCACCTTACCATCAGGCCAGCTCCTCATCAGACACAGACTCTGATGGAAGACCGTTCCAGGGAACAACGTGGAGACCCTGAATCACGAGCATCCGGTCGGAATCGCTGCGCTGCACCGGCTGGATGTCAGGAACGTTAGATATCATGATGGCAGGTACCATTAGGAATGAGTTTCGGATCCGACTCTGAGTGCAATTGGATGCGCAGCCCAGAGGGGACAGGGGGGCTCACATGTATTATCAGAGGCAGTAAGCATCAGTAAGTAGTGGGAGTACTGGTGTGTTAACTTACCCTCAGTTGGCTGCTGTCAAGCAATTCATATAGCCTGCCGCAACTCCGGCCGTACATCTCCCGTGAATCAGAATGAGATTTGAACTGCTTGTTGTGGTGTCCCCGCAGCAAACAACGAATAGGTCTCGCGGAGCATCGAATGCGACCGCTCGCCTACTCTCATGGGATAAACTCGAACATATAGACCGCAGGGAATTTACGGCGTTAGCTTATTCCACTTGCAGCAGTCTGTCCACGGCTACACTCACCACCAAGCCTCTGCGAGGAATATTCGAACCGGGTTGTGTGACGTACGTTGCCACCATTCTCAAGTTGTTGATATGATACAAACGTTTCGCGGCGGCACGCGTTTCTCCGGATCGTTGTGCCCGGAACGCATCACTGGCATGTCCGATCGTCATAAGTACTCGACACCAAGATAATTGGCAGATGCAGCGTTGAAAAAAAACAATTGGCGGGCCGTCAGCCGGGCGATTAGCGACTGCATCTCCTCTTGTAAGTATTCAGAATGCACACCATTTCCAAACCGACTGCATGGTCAAAATCGCACATGCACACGCCAAACTTCCATAAGTGCGTTCTTCGCACAGACCATCTTTTGAGCTCGTAGTCGTGAACGGCCGACTATTAATCAATCATAACAATACACTCCAATCGTACAGCTAAACTCTAGTCGTGGGCAGCGCGCGCACGACCCTCTGCAGCAGCCTTGCCGCCAGTCTCGCGAAGCTCGCCCTTCTCGTGCAATTCAGGGTTGTTAGTGTACTTTCCAATCACCTGACAGGCGTCAGCCAGACGCAAAGACTGTTGACCACGCAAATTACCTTCTGTGTCTTGCCTACGACCTTGTCCACCACGTTGGCGCGTCCCTCAGGCAGGTCTGGTTGACCCCCAATGGTGACACCACCTGGAGTGAGTTAGACTGCTTTGGCGTGCAGATGACAAGAAGGGCCAACCTTCTGGGGCGGGGGCGACGCCCAAAGCACGGTCAGAGTTGAACGCATTCTGTCCGTGCATCTCTGGAACGCGTTGATCTCTTGGAGGGGCCAAGTCATTGACCGGGGTCGTTCCAAGTGCAGGGGGAGGCTGAGACGGGTCGTGGAGTTGCGGGTTTGGATGGGGAAGAGACATGGTGCTGATGAGGATGAGCTCGTCGCTCGCTATTTATATGAGGACATTGGAGGGTGATGTCATTCTCTGCGCCACGGGAGACGTTTGTGGAAACAAGTAACTTTCCTAAATTGGCGGCGTCGCCTCTTGACCATGACGAGCAAGAGAGAGAAACCGCTGCACTCGCTGATCGCTGGGTCGACGGCGGGGGCCATCGAAGCGTACGTGCGTCGTTTCGCTGAGTCTGCTCGGGCTTAACATGTCCACCCAGTTTGGTGACATACCCGACTGAATTCGTAAAGACGCGCTCCCAGTTCGGTGGCCAGGTTCGTCCACATCCATCCGTTTGCACCCTCTGGCTCATCTTACTAGCGAGAATCACTGCTGACCATCGTCCGTACGACCATCCGCGACAAGGGCATCATTGGTCTCTATTCGGGCTGTTCGGCCGTCATCGTTGGAAACGCCGTCAAGGCTGGCGTGCGCTTCGTGAGCTA
>JBBPKI010000619.1:7500-20263 GCA_038089155.1 Nevesoporus exiguus
ACCTGCGGAACCGACTGTACCCCGCTACGATATCACAGTCTGAAAGTCAAGGACTTTGAGCTCTGCGCGCCGTGTTATCTCGACGGGCGGTTCCCCTCGACCATGTTTAGCGGCGACTTTGTAAAACTGGCGGTGACGCCGCCTGGCGTCGGACACGGCGCGGACGAAGAATGGACGGACCAAGAGGTGTTGTTGCTCCTCGAGGGCATCGAGATGTACGACGACGATTGGACCGCGATCGAAGATCACGTCGGGACGCGCACGGCACAACAATGTATACGCAAATTCCTCTCGTTGCCGATCGAGGACCCGTATGTCGCGGCCGAGGGGGATCAAGGGCCGCTCAGGTATGGACGGATTCCGTTCGAGCAGGCGGATAATCCGGTGATGAGCGTGGTGGCGTTCCTCGCTGGCGTGGTGACGCCTGCCGTGGCCGCGGAGGCGGCCAAGACGGCGATGCACGTGCTCACGGAGGGGGGTGCGAGTGGTGCGTCCAAGGAAACGCAGGGGGACGTCAAGGAGGGCGTGGAAGGGGGCAATATCGAGGCGGGAGAACATGCGATGCAGCAAGATGCACCCTCGGCGGTGCCGCCCAACGGCGAGTCGTCGTCGACGACCAAGCACGGTCCGCCGCCCGGTTTACAAACGAACGACATGGCGGTCGACCCGCCCGTTTCGTCGGCCAAGCCCACGGCAACGTCGACGTCGGCGTCGACCATCCCCCATTCCCACGTGGCACGTGCAGCGAGTCTCGCCCTGAAGTCGTCTGCGCGCGCAGCGGCGGCGCTCGCGGACGCCGAGGACGCCGCGATCCGGAGCACGCTGGCGTCGCTGATCAAGTTGACGTTGACGAAGCTGGAGCTGAAGATGAGCGCGTTCGAGGAGCTGGAGGAGCTGTTGGAGGAGGAGCGCAAGGGTCTGGAGAGCACGCGGATGGCGCTCGTCCACGAGCGGGTGAATTTGAAGCGGATGCTCGATGGGGTGCGGAACGAGCTGGGGAAGAATGCGCATTTGGGGACGACGGGGCAGGGGACGCCTGTGAGCGAGGTGCCGTCGGGGACGCCGGTCGAGGGGGACGTGGGGCCGGTGGGCGAGGGCAGTTTTGCGCAGCTCGGTTGACGCGAGGGAAGGGGGGAAGAGGGGGGGGAAGGATGTGCGGCGGGCGCGTGCTATGATTATTTTCTGCTGTTGCGATATGTTGTCTGCTTACCCGTGTTCTTCTCTTATCGCGCGCTCTGTGTACGCTCGTCGTTTCCTGTCGTCTCCAATGACTAGACTTGAAGGACTCTATCGTTGGCTTTGGTGATCATGCACATGTTGCCGAACTCGAGATAGCGTTTGCCTGTAAAGCGTCGCTCAGGTAACAAACGTACAGATCAGGTATATATTCAATACAAGCAGACGCCACACTGTCATGATTCCATGGCATGTTCGTCGAAAAACTGTCCCCCAAGAACGCCCGCCTCTCCCTCACTCAGATTGACCCACTCCTTCTGACCCTTCACGTCCCTGAGTGCCTTGGCTTCCTTGAGCGTCTTGACGATTGTCTCCAGCTTGAGCGACTTTTTCTGTCCACGCAAGAGCAGCTCCCTCGTCCTCGTCCCCATGTACACGAACCACCGATCGAGATCTTCAGGACAAAACACCGCCTCCCGTCGTGGTGCCGCCACGAGACCGTCGATGAACGCGATGAGACGTCCCTGCACCGCCTTCATCGAGTACTCGTACTTTTCCCTCTGCTCCTCGTCTTCGCCTTTCAGCACGGTGATGCACGCGTGGTCGATAAACGACATCGCCTGGAGCTCCCGATCGTTGCTGTGCTTGTCCCACCAATCCTCCATCCGCTTCGTCTTACCGAGCCCGGTGACGATGAGGATCGTCGGCACCTCCTTCTGACAGACGAACTCGCAGAACAGGCGATGGTTGGTCTCCACGGCCGCTGTGACCCTGCTCCCGACCATGCAGAACAACGCGAGGTGGACGCCCCCGGCTTCCTTGGTGTGGTGCGCGAGCTGGTACATGTTCCGCAGGGCGGTGTGGTAGACGTCGAGGTCGAGGTATGGATCTCTCGGGCCGATGATGTACAGGATGCGAATGTGCCTCGATTGGAGCGTGGCGTCGATCGGCGTGACCGCCATGGGCTCGCGTTCATAGTCCGTGAGCGGCTTGATGATGGTCTCGCCGATGATGAGGTTGATCACCCTGCCGGCGGCGACGCCCGGCTCGCCGCAGACGACAATGTTGGTCGTCTTCACGCCGGGAGGGTGCCGAGGGAGCTGGGCGATACGTTGGTCTTCGGTAAGTTCCGGGAGGGCATCCGGATCATCGGGGGGCGGCCTCGACTGGTTATCGGCGAAAGCCTCTCCGTGTCGGCCGACCACGTCGATGTCCCGCAGGACATACCCTTCCAGGTGTAATTCTGCCTCACTCAACCGCTCCAAGCTCCCTGGGATATCCTTCACTTCGTTCGTCTGACCCTCGCCTACCATTTCCTCCTCCCCTCCCTCTTCATTCCGCGGGAGGTGCACCCGAACGTATTTCCACGGTTGGATCTCTTCGAGGTAGATGACGAGAGGACGTTGGAACTGATCTCCATCTGCAGGCTCGAGACTGCACCGCAGAACTGCCTTCCAGATCTTGCCCTCCATATGCTTTATCGGGGTAGAGATGTGGACCAAGTTGTTACTGATGGAGAAGTGCGATCGATAGCTGTAATCTCGGATATTGTCAACATAGTTCTTGCGGAAGTCGGCCTCGGAAATTTCGTAGGATTGCAAGTACTGGGATGGGGAAGACGCGAGGAGTCCCGTCGTATTGGGTGAAGGGGTACTGCTTTCGCCCTCAGCCGACTCTGGGGTGGGTTCAGGGGATGGCTCTGCAGCTGCATTTGCATCCGCCATCTCGACATCCTCTGGCTGTGCGACGGTATGATACCAAGCAAAGAGAGTTTGGTCGGCATATTTTGCGATAATTCTGTGCTGCAAGTCCTCGAACGCCCCATCGTCTATCCCGTAGATGGGGACCATGTTGACACCAAGTATCCCCAGCAATGAATATGCCCTGTCTTCCATCCTGGTCGTCTCTCTCTGAGCCGCCCAAACCATTTTTTGAGATATGGTCACTTCGGGGGGAATCTTGCTCGTTCGGAGAATCTCGTAGCTGATCCCCGTACGCTCTGCAATAGGTTCTATCAGCTCCTCCCGAGTACCGATGAACGTCCAGTCTTTCGTGAAGAACTTGAGTCGCTTCGGCGCAATCAGTTCTTGCAAGGTCCAACCCCGCGTGAACCAATCACTCTCCGTGAATTTGGAAGGGTCGCTGACGTCGTGTAGATAGGCATAACAGACATCCGACTTGTGATACCACTTGTACATCGAGTTGATTGCCTCGCCGAGTTCGGTGCTGTTGCTCTTGTCGATGCAACATGTATCCAGCCAAACGTATTTGAGGCCGTCTTGCGTCGCCTGGGCACAGGAGCCGAGGATCTTCTCGTGGCCCTTGCCCTTGCTTCGAGTACGTGCTTGGTCGCCGATGTCGGTGAAGAGAACTTCTTCCGATTCATCGCCCCATCGATGGGATACGATCGCGTAGCGAGGTGGGGGATGGCGGTGCAGTAGCTCTAGTTGTTTCGACCCCGAATTGAGGAGACGCATGACCCTGTATCAATTGTCGGGACGACGATGCTGAAGCCCATGACAACGAGACGTACTTTTAGAGATACAGTCAAGGTGGCGTTTGAATTGTCTGTCGCTGAGCCTTCGATCGGATCTTGACCTAATAATCGGAGGAAGTGGACACTGGCAAGAGAGCGAGTCAGGGCTGTTACGGCGATGAGGTGGCAATACGCACCTCGATCGGAACGCGAGAAATATCTAGAGACCGTCGAGCGGGCCAAAGTTTGGGTTAATGATATGGACAGCAAACATGAGGCAGACAAGCGCTTGTTCGCACTGCCAATTCCAACTTTATCGGCCGTGAGGCTATAACTGGCTACAAGCCTACAGCATATCCCGAGACGGTAAGCTGCACGGTATATTTTTTACTGCATAGAACTGAGCTTCATTCATGGCACTGGCTTGCTAATGCGGTCTCCATAAACGTGAAAGAAGCTTGAAGACTTGAAGTGTGCTGAACGTACTTGAAATACCGAGATGCTGTTCGGGTCGCATCCGCATCACATGAGCACGTGCTGCATCACGTGCGGCTCGCCTACTAGGAATCCAGTCGTGGTAATGTTGACAATTCACGTGGAAAATGACAAAAAAAAGAATCAGGAGTCCAACTTGGGGATAAAATTGCTAGCCAACTGTAATCTCCCTCCCTGAAACTAGATCCTATCCTTCCAAATCAACAAAATCGTTTCAATCATATAAAGGATTAAGTCTGCCAGTGAGGTGCAAATTGAACTGGGAGATGGACAAAAGGATTAGTGCGCGAACATGTCTCATCTGCATAAATACCTAGCGTCAGCAGGAAAATGAACGAACACACAGGCGTGAGTGGGATGGTAGGTTCTCCTTTGATACCGGGCTGGCAATTAACTCACCGTTGACGAGGATGAGGGATATGACAATGGATGACGGTCCCTCATTGAAAGTCTTTCCTCGTTAGCAGCTTCCCCTGAAGAATTTTGCCCATGTGCGTATGTGCAAAGGGCAACCCTCTGTTCCGAATGGAAAGTAGCGCCATCACAAAAGGCAACGGTGAGCCTGAGAAGGTGATTTCGTTTTCTTCAAAACTGCCGGGTATGTTAAATAGATTCCGCCGGACTGCTGTATCGTTCGGCGACTCTTTCGTGGGTACGTCGAGGAAATGACATAAACGGAGGTACGACTCATAGTCTCTCAGATAGAGTTGCCCGGCGAACACGTTAAGCTGATCGATCAAAGCCCAGGGTGGAGTCCAGTCGGAGGGCAAGGGAGGAACGGTGTAAAGTTGGAGGTCATCGGATGGTTTCATGCGCTGGGACGTGCGAGGAGCGTACAAATGAAGGTGGACGCATTCACTTGCCCTGATATCCGGCATCAACTGGTCGACCTCAAATGGGCTCAACAAGACGAGTACTTGGTCGCAGCCCATTTTACTGGAGAGAATCCACTGGACAGGTCGAAGATACCGATCCATGGTTCCTCGAGTGGACTCAGGCTTGATTGTCTTGCAGAAGTCCGCCGTAGCCAATATAGATGGGCTCCAGACGTTTGCTTCGCTGGTAGCTGCAGAACTCATTTCCAGCGTTGTAAAGACGGGAAGAAAGGCACCACTAGAGTGAAATGGAGAGATGACCCCGGTCCTGACGAAGGCTGCGACGTCTGGATGAAGAAAATGTTGCGCCGGTTCTGCTTTAGGTGGTAGCTCCACCTCTCGTTCGCGGTTCCGTTCGCGGTTAACTTCCCGTTCCTGTTCTTCTTCCATCTGTGCGCTTGGAAGTGATAAAACTCCCAGGTTTTTGCAACGTTGCCGGATCCCAGGGTCCAGCGCCGAGAGATTACTCAAGGAATCTTTAGTTTGGTAAGGTGCGTAGAGATCGACTAGCGATTTGCCGTCCGGCTGAAGCCATGCATCGGACAACTTTTCCGATGTGGAGTTGTTACTGGAGAAGCGGGCCCAAGCTTCATATCTCTTCTTATGGTTCATGCCTTGCTGAGCCCAGTAAGGAGCATGCCTTTGAATATCGGTACAGGTCTCGTGCATCGCCCAGCATAAGATGTCGGCGATAGTAACTCGCATTGCCGGATCCTTTTTTCCAGCTAAAGTGCGGATATTTCTATCGACCTCGGGCGGCGCAAAGAACATAACGGAGTGACCATGGCCCAACTTGCGCATACGCATGCAACCTGGAATGCAACACCGTGAGATTTATCGATTGAGTTGTGGCGCTGAAACGAACCTTGCACTAGAGCATCTCTTGTAACCTTGGGACCGAGCGTGACAGCTGCTCGTGAACCTTTGGGGAGTTTGACATCGGTGCCCCTTGTGTGTACATGGTCCAAATAGACGACACAACGATCTAGCTGCTGGGAAAGCGGCGACGAAGATAGTAGTCGAGAAAAGCCATCTCGTGTGAGTACCGTTAGTTCATCATCCGCATTGAAATAGATGGCACCAGCAGCATCTTTGACAATTGCAAGCCATGCACTAGCTACTAGGAAGTTGGATAAATCGATGATTTGGGCGCCGACGTCCAGCAAAACGCCAATTTGGGGCTGTTGTTCGGATATCATTTGGAGGAATGGATGTGTAGCCCATCGTTTGCCGCTCTCGTGAGTCACCGTGTAGAACTCGTTCCCAGGCTGGAGGAGATGTATGAGAATCCTGGCATCCGTACCCTTCTGACGGTCGAGGTCGCGCTGGGTGATAGACAAGGGTAACAACCAACGACCATCGTTCGTGCCCGAAAACCCTGCCACTTTCTTCAGAAACCGGGCTGAATGACGCAGCGTGAACTGTAAGCTCGCTCACCTGTTGTAAGCTTCTCCCGTTTCTCGGTCAAATCCCAGCTCGATCCAGACAATTTCCAGGGAAATTCTTTGGCTTCCTGCGGAAACACCACTCGTGACAGGTAGTAGTTTATGGTTACTTGGTTCCGAGTAAATAGGGGGAAGATGTGATTATCCCATATTTCCGATGACCTTAAGTTGATTCCACTGAGTTCGCGAAGCGAGACAGGCACCGACTTGAAGTCAAGCCCCTTGACCCAATGTGCATATTCTGTGAGTGGGTTATCCTGGTCCAGTAGAATTCCAAAGGAGGTTCTTAGTTGCTTTTTGGTGAGTCCGGCATAGTAGTACGATAGGCAAGTAAGGATAATGGTGATATCTGGGTGGCCGAACTGCGTGTCGGGTGCCGGAACGTCTTTGGCTCGATATGGAACGGCAAGCATTATGGATGTCGAAGAACTTCGTGGATGGAAGGCGGGGCCATAGTCAATGCACCATCTCCGCTCCATAAGGGCAAATGAGAGGACGTTGCAAGCCAAGAGGCCACGAAGAAGTAAGAGACCACTCCAGAGATAATTTTGTGGGGAACGCTTGGCGTATTCCTCTACCCTCTTTATCGTATCAGGAATTTGAAAGACATCTTCGTCGGAGATGAAACTACGAATCGCATCGTGTAGTTCTGGACTGACGTCTTGAAAGTTGAAGTTGGGAAGCCGCCCGTCCATTACGTCTTCCACAATAAACGATGTTAGGCGTCGCCCAACATCAGAAGTTCGCACGATGCGAACGTGTGGAAACGATCCAGGTGGGCCGCATTCGCACTCTACAGAGTCATGGGCATACCTTGAGATGGAATAGACGTGAGTCTTCACGAGAGTCAGGACCTGCTGGGTAATCGTCCACCGCTCCGGGTGTCCGTCCATATATTGCTGTGGGCCAAGCGTGTAAACCAACTGGAACCGGGTATGCAAGACCTCATCGCTTTCGTCCAAAATATCGCGAGCATGAGAATGAAGCCACTTTAGAAGGCTCTGCCACTTGGATGCGCTGCCCAGAGTACAGTGAACATCCGCACTGGGCTCCCCACGGTGGTCAGCTTGCGCATTATCTCTCTTGCTCGAACGGTTTGACGACTGGTTCAGCGATCTAAACAAGTGAGCCACATAGCTATCGCTCTGTAACTGGGGTTGACTCGTCGGGCGGATCAGGTGTTCAATCCAACTATTCTGCGTACCGATCGAAACGAGAGCGCTCTCTTGATATACTCGTAGAGCATTTTCTGATGCTTCGGTGACTTGTCGTTCACAAATTTGTCTGCACCTATCTGTTCTTGTATGTTCATCAACTTGAGCGACACGACGTGCTCGGGCTGAACCAATAGAATTCCACGCTCAGCAACGCATTGAGACATGAGCTTCTGAAGGTCATCAGTTTGAAGGATAACTTCTCCACGGAAATCACGCTCGGGTGAACGAGAGAACGGTAGGTGGTATATCGGCCTGTTAGTGAGTCCGCCAAGGCGAGTAACAAGTAGTTCAAACATCTGGACTGTCAGCGCTTTTGGGACAATGACACGGACTAGCTGCTTGCCATCTGCGAGAGCGGCGGCGGCGATTGGAATGATTACGGATGATTTCCCTTCCCCCATGTTAACCTGCAACAGGGTGTTTTCACCGGAGCGTGGGGAGATGATCTCCATCGCAGCTTCTGCCTGGACGCGACGGATGAGAAAGTTTCCTTGAATCTGATAAGAATGTGAGGTAAGGTAAGTAGAGGCAAACGCTGGGAAAGTAGATACCAACCTGTATCAGCAGCCAATCTGGGTACTCTTCTGGATTCCACCCGTCGCATCCCTCGTTCTCCAATTCCATCGAGAGCTCTTCTTCGAGACCGTCCAGGGCAAATCGGAGCAGCCTCCTGGAACGCTGAAGATCCAGAAGGAGTAAAGCAAACGACGTCAAGCATTTCTTCCAGCACGAAGGGATGTTGATCAGCGAGGTAGTTGCGAGATATCGCAAGAGGACATCCGCAGTGATTGGGGGCCACTGGCCAAATAGAGAAAGCGCTTCTTCATGCGGATTGGTCGTTGGACCTAGACTCTCCCTCAGAATGTCCACAGAGTGCAGGTAGTTGACCCTGCACTGCATATAATACTTCCGAAGCGCCTCGATTGGATCCTCTGCAGCCACTGTTCGGGTCATCCTGGGCTCCAAGCGGACATATTGTGCACTGGATTCAAGGCGAGAGAGATATTCCTGCTGAAACGAGGGGTCAGTTTGAAGATCGGAGGAAAATAATTGATCCAAGGCGGAAATATCATCTGACGGCTTATTCAGGGTGTTGTAAAGGAGAGTGCTACGAGCCGGTAGCTCTGGTGCAGATCGGTCGCAAATTAGTTGATGGAGTGCGATCCGATGCATAGGTGAACGCTCATTGGGTACATATCGTAGAAGCAAGAGCAGCCGTGGACGAGAGATTGATTCAAGGTTTGCAGGGACGTGCATGGTTGAACGGTCATTCCCATCGCGATTGCAGCCATCTGGAAGGGCTGTCCCGGTGATATTAGAAGGAAATAGATATGCAGCCCGCCGTGCAGCATTCTCCTTTCGTGTGGTGGTAGAGTCGTCATCAGGTGCACGACAAGTCCAGTAATATCTATTTCCGATTTCCGTGTGTGCGGCTTCTATTTGAGGATACTCTGTGGTACTGGCATTCAGGAAGTCAAAATAAAGAGCCTTGAGTTTCATGATTGATCGACATCCAGCCGACTCCAACAGGCAAAGTGCTGCCTGGACGCCGGTCTTGCCTGTCAATGGATCAGGCCGATGGCAACTAGTCGCGGTATGCACGTAAGCAAGGAATCGCGTGCTTTGTAAAGTGCCATTCCCTGTCAAGCGACCCAATTCGGCATCCAGTTCATAGGTATGATATAATAAATCGTCGGTTTTACCGAGATGGGCATCATTGAGACTTCTCACAGTAATCTGGTGATCATGAAGCTTCGTGGGGCTACCATTTGGTATGAGGATTCGTCTGTGGATAAGGGCGTCCGGGACAAGGATTCCCGAAAACCAGGTCTTCGGGCGAAGGACGAGAAGGTTCTCTAAACCGAATAATGCACCAACGCACTGATTCTCGTCGTAAACCATGTCCTTGAAGTCACGGGACTCGAGTTCTTCGTGCTCATTGACGAAAAAGGTCAAATTGTGATGTGGTAAAGTAACAACCAGCCGGCATGGCACTGTTTCGACCTGTGGAGTGTCGATGGCGGATGTGGTGATTAGAAGATTCCTGCTCCATCTCTCCATGCCCTTCTCGTGTGACTCGAATTGTCGGAAGTCAGGGAAAAGTCTGTCGACCTTGTTGAGACATTCGAAACACTTGGAAATCATCGCCCAGGTCGGACTTCGAATATCCACGAGGGTCTCGCGACCTTTGTACATGCGATATTGTCCCGACGCACAATCCATCCTCCAATTCTGAGAGGCCTCTTCCCAAGGCTGTCCGAAAGGGCGAATTTCGATTGTCTTTGTGGCTAAATTCAACCAGTGTCCATGGTCATTAATTAGCAGGGGCGGAAGATCTCCCTCCAGTTTCTTTGAAGGAATCAACTCAAGCACTTGGTTCGTTTGCTTGTTTTGAGCTCGAAGCACAAGCATATCATCTCGCAGTGAAAAATGTACCTGAAAAGTATTTAGATAAGCAAAATGTGATAATGTAGGGTCGGACAATTACTTTGTGGTCGGACATCATGGCAAATGTCGTGAAATCCATTCCTAGTAGATTGGAGGGTACGACGAGGAAGCCTTGCTGGAAATAGGGGTCAGGAGTGCCCGTAGATATGAGAAACTGAGGCACATGCGCACATCATGGAAAACTTGTTTGAATGCCGGAGAGTCTCTAATCTTATATGGAAGTCCACCCAGCAGTTGACCATTCGCACGAAGTGTTCCATCGAGTAGGTTGATATGCATGGCGTGCGAGGGTTGATCTAAAGTTGCTTCGGATATGCACGTGATCCAGTGAGTATCTGGGGGCTGCAATTTTTCCCACCTGTGTGCACTTGGACGATAGCTTGGGAAAATCTTGCGAACTGCAAGGTCAATGCCATAGCTGGATGCATCAGTGAGGATTGCATCTCTAAAGACCTCCTCGCGAGCAAGAGAAAGACGGCTATCTCGTCCAACAAGCAGTCACGAATAGGCAAGTCCGCTATCGAATGCTAAGGAGGGTTAGAGCTATGTAAATGATTAATATTCAGGAATTATACGTACTTCTAGGACGGAGCGCACGTATGAAGAATGCACAAGCAAGTAAAGCATCGACATCATCTGCAGAATGGAAGACTCCGTGTGGGCTGGTTGTGTCAATGTCAAATGTGCTTCGGCAAGTAGCAGCTATATCCAGCAAGTGATTTCTACGTTCTTCGTCCGTAGGTGCCTTTCCGAGGTCATATGAGAGTTCCTGCACCCAGCTAAACACCTTCCGGCGTATGCTCAAAAGAAGTGCAATGGCCTGCTCCGAGACTTCTCGGCTGGGACTTGAAGATATGACCCGAGTAAGCAGCAAAGAGATAGTATTCATGAAGACACCATCCACTGTGCTAGCTTCTGCATCCATGAATAGACCCTCGAGCTCGTCTATAAGGACATTGCAAAACTGTAAGTCGTGAAGCTCCTGATGCCAGACCCACGTCCCTGTATTGAGGTCCAGAGGTCCCACCTGAAATGCCGCGTGGGCAAGTAGTAAGTGAACTTCGTGCCGGCGGAGGTTAAGAGTTCTACTTCGCAACCCCCGCAGGATGTTGAACCACTGGACTGAGCCACCATTCCGCAAGTGTGTAAATGCAATAAATTCATCGAGGGAGAGCTCTGTAAGACCTGAGTCCGCTTGAACTGATAGAATGTGGTTGGGAGCATGAGAAGTAGAGTCCACATATTTTGCAAATTGGCGGTATGGGGAATGGTATTGAAGTCCGTAGTTGAAGTTGAACGAGAAGTGTCTCAACTCTTGGCGCCATATCGAGAGGCTGTCATCTGGAAACTCTGCACATGATAATACGTCCGAGTAATCAGGATATTGCACGACATAACGCAAAACGGGGTGGTTGTAAGAAAAGTGATCCTCCACGTCAAACAAAGCGAAGTGAATCTGGACGGAGAGCAGTGGTTTTGATCCTCGTTCAAAGTATCGTCCTAATGCAGAGTGATACGCAAGAATGGTATATCCCCCCTTTTTATCGAGCAAGTCATCATACGAACGATGGTAAAAATGATTCAGAATACGAGGCACTGCAGAGCGCCAGATCCGGATACATTCCGGGCATTTTAGTTCAAATACAATGGCTTTTGCATGTATGAGCAATGTTGGCAATGGTGATCGAGAAACTTCCTGCCCTAGAAACACTGTCAGTATTCTTGATACTCAATATCAGGGCTGGCGCAGCCTGTACCTTCGGACTGCGGATTAACTTGGCTGGTAACCTTGTTCATTGCGTCTTCTTCGATGCGAGCCTTAAGGTCCTGAAGATCCGTGGATTGATCATAATAACGAACAGAGAAACTATCGTTGGTAAATTCATCTGAAAAAACCGACCACCCCAGCTTTGACTGTGAGTGGCGCATGAAGAGGTACTGGTATGCACTGGAAAGACGATGGAGGCTTGTTTTCTTGCGCAAAAGTAAGCTCTCCAAGAAAGCCATCGGAATTTCGGGAGAATAGTTGACAAGCATAGGGATCTCCTTCACAACCAGCTTGTCGATGGCGACGAAAAGCTCGGTCGCAGTTAGGAATATGATGGAATTCTTCTCTACATCAAAGAGACGTGCATCATCAGCATCTGTTCTTGGCGCACCGTAGAAAGCCGCCATATATTGATCCATCAAGATCTCAAGCTGTGAACATGCCTTAATCACGTTTGTGACGTTGGCAAGCCAATCGTCAATATCCTGCTCAACTGATCGTTCGACATCGTGAAGGGTAGCATCAGGGTCGGCATTATATGCCTTATCAAAAAAAGCTCCATCCAAAGACAAGAAGTCTTCAAGAGTTCCATGGGAACGCTGGCTGGGACGGAAGGGAGCAGAAATAGATTTGTGGCCAGGATTTGCAAGAGCGCCGTGAATGTATTCACGACTGTCCAGGAGAGAGAGACGAGTATCTCTAATGAGTTCGTCGCGGGAAGGATTTTGAAATAGGGATTGGCGGGCGCTCAATTGTGTCCATCTGTTATCAAGGGTCTCTTGAAGACGCGTCCACGCTGTTAGCACTATATCTGAAAGCCAATCTGGGACAGAGGAGTCGTCAAGCTTGCTTAGACGTCGAAG
>JBBPKI010000620.1:0-19022 GCA_038089155.1 Nevesoporus exiguus
CCACAATCTCCCTTCTCTCCTGCTCGTCTGCTGCTTCCTTCTCTTCCGCCCTCAACTCTGCCATCTTCCCAGCGGCCTCCCGGACCTCCCTCTCATCCACTGTCTCCTCTGCCATCTCCATCTCCACCCCGTTGTCTCCATACACCTCCAGGGCCTTCAGCTCCACCAACTGCTCCAGCAACTGGTTCTGGCGCTTGAAGCCCAGCTGGATTTGGTTGCAGATCTCATGGACCACCTGGAGCAGCTGGGTTAGCTCACTGCCTCCTATTTCTATCTTTTCCTCTGTTCATACCTTCTTCTTTGCCACCTCTGGCTCCTCCATTTTCTGCTTCTGCTTCTTCTCCACCTTCTCTTCTCTGGGCCGCTTGCACCTCACCTTCATGTCCCAGCACTCTGAGCATGCCATCGACTTCCCTGTCGCCTGCTCACACACCAGGCCCTGCTCCTTGCACCTTAGGCACTCTGGCATCATCAGCATCCTTGCCTTCCCCTTGCCCTTGCTTGGCCCTGCCTGCACTTGCTGGGCCCACACCTGCTCCACCTGTGCTCCAGTTAGTCCGAGTCACCTCACCTCGAGCCACTCACCCTTTTCTTCGCAGCCTCTTCCTCTGCCCGCTTCTTCACAGCCTCCTCTGCCACCTTCCTCCATGCCTCCTCCTCCTTCTTGACCCTGACCTGCCTCCTCTGCTTGCTGGCCTTCGCACACCACAGCGTGTCATTGTCATTCTTGTCCTCTGCCAGGCAGTCATCAGACCAGCTCTTGATATTGGATGTGTCAAACATGGTGATGAGTGGTAGTGGATAAAGTGACTCCAAGCACATAGGTTTCTTTTTTAACAGACGAACCAAATTCCGTTTCAGACTCCGAAACCAATCAATGGAGTCACGTGCTAACAGCCTTCAGGGGTTCAGGCCAAAGAGGGGGATACTGTCATATCCTGTCCAACTCTGGTCACTCTGGACCAACTCTGGACCAGTTCCCCTGGTCACGCACACATACTCAACTCCAGACCAACTCCATTGATCCTCCAGTTTGTTCTTGCTCAATATCATAGACCTTGACTTCAGACCTTTTCCTTTATGTTCTATCTTGACATCTCTCTGTATGTTCCACTATGACATCTCCGTTTCCATTTCATCTTGACATCTCTATTCCCATTCTATCTTAATGTCTTATCTTGACTTCCATTTCACTTACATGGTTACCTCTGTGCCTGTGCACATTGAAGACTTACCTGATCTCATCTATCTTAGTATATAAAGTCTCTACTTCTGTCAGTAGATACCTCAGTTTGAATCTCAACTTAACCTCGTCTTAATCAGACGTTCTCGTCTCATCTTGAGTCTGAGACTCTCCTCCAAACTCCAACCCTCCACAAATTCGGAACACCAGACTTTCTGCAAAGGTGCACCACATAAGGTGAAGCCAAGTCCCATTTGACTAACCTAACTCCGAAGTCCAGAGTTAGTCTGGAGTTTGTCCCCAGTGTTTAACAGGAAGTCAAGATAAGACATTGAGATAGAATGGGAATAGAGATGTCAAGATGAAATGGAAACAGAGATGTCATAGTGGAACATATGGAGAGATGTCAAGATAGAACATAATAGACAAGGTCCGAAGTCAAAGTCTATGATATTGAACGATAACGAATCGGAGGATCAAGGGAGTTGATCCGGAGTTGAGTACATGCATGTGACCAGAGGAACTAGGCTGGAGTAGGTCCGGAGTGACCAGAGTTGGATGGGATATGACAGTATCCCCCTCTTAGGCCTGAACCCCTGAAGGCTGTTAGCACGTGACTCTGTTGATTGATTTTGGAGTCCAAAACGGAGTTTGGTTCATCTGTTAAAAAAGAAACCTGCCTGCTCAGAGTCACTTCATCTACTACCACTCATCACCATGTCCAACACATCCAATATTAAAACCTGGTCTGACAACCGCCAGGCAGAGGACAAGAATGATGACAACATGCTGTGGCATGTGAAAGCCGGCAAGTGGAGGAGGCAGGTCAGGGTCAAGAAGGAGGAGGAGGCATGGAGGAAGGCCACAGAGGAGGCCGCAAGGAAGTGGGTGGAGGAAGAGGCTGTGAAGAAGAAGGCGGCAGAGGAGGCTGCAAGGAAAATGGTGAGTGGTTTTTGGTGAGGTGACTCAGACTAACCAGAGCATAGGTGGAGCAGGTACGGGCACAGCAAGCGCAGGCAGGGCCAAGCAAGGACAAGGAGAAGGCAAGGATGCTGATGATGCCAGAGTGCTGGAGGTGCAAGGAGCAGGGCCTGGCATGCCAGCTGACATCAGGTAAGTTGACAGCATGCTTGGAGTGCCGGGATGTGTAGGTGAGGTGAAAGTGGCCCGGAGAGGAGCAGGTGAAAAAGAAGTGGAAGCAAAAAGCAGAGGAGCCAGAGGTGGCAAAGAAGAAGGTATGAACAGAGGAAAAGGTAGAGATAGGAGGCAATGAGCTAACACAGCTGCTTCGGGTGGTCCACAAGATCCACGACCAAATTCAGTTGGGCTTCAAGTGCCAGAACTGGGCACTGGAGCAGCTGGTGGAGCTCAAGGTGATGGAGATGTACGGCAACAACAGAGTGGATGTGGAGATGGCGGATGAGAGGGTGGACGAAAGGGAGATCCAGGAGGTTGCTGGGGAGATGAGGGAGTTGAGGGTGGAGGTGAAGGAAGCAGCAGATAGGCAGGAGAAGGAGGAGATTGCGGAGTTCACAAAGAAGAAGGTGGAGAAGGAGGTGGAGGAGGCAGAGGAAAATGGAGATGACGAGGATGAGGATAGAGAGGTATAAGTAGAAGCCAGCTGCCTCCTGTAAATAGTTAATAATTGCAATCATCCTATGGGTCAAGCAGAGTGAGGTCCGGACTTGTCTGGATACCGGAGGTGAAACTCCTCAACAAGCTCCAAAGTGTGACCTAACTCAGTGGCAAGAAGCCAGGAGGTTTCTTCATCGGTTCCTTCATATCTGGACCACCAGACCAAGTACAACAACTTTCAATGATGCCATCTGCAATCTATCTTGGAGTTGAGAATCTTGAAGATCTCGAACTCTGGTTCTCCATCAACTTCCACCAGAGGTGGAGGTGGTTGAGTATGATTGGGAATAGTGTTGGGGACTGTGGGTTCCAGTTGAGAGACATGGAAGACCGGATATATGGACTTCATGTTCTCCAGAAGCTGGAGCATGAAGGAGAGGGAGCCTGCTTGAGCAATGATAGGATATGGTGTAAAGATCTAAATGTGCCTGTGTGTGAGTCAAGAGAAGGGTGTGGGGTGATATGTTTGTCCCAGGGAGTTGCAAGGCAATGCCAAATGGCCAGAAATGGGTAATAAAAGAACAATAAAGAGCGTACCACTGGTGTGGACAGCTCCTATGGGGGCCTTCTCCAAAAGGAACCAGGTTCTGGACTTCCTAATATGTTCCCGGACTTCTGCACACAATGCAGACAGCAAGGGAGGGCTAGGACCAGGCTTATAGGCTTATACCGGGCATTCTAACACGAAGGAGAGAGGAAAACTGTATTAGATAAGTAGTGACATGCCTATGTAGTGCTCAACTAACATAAAACAATGTCAAATATGTGAAAATAGCTAAACCAGCCCAAAACAGTGCAAACTGGTCACAAACAAACATATCCGGACATTAGAATACTGGGAAACATCACCAGGAAGTAATTCCGGCCGGTTTCTGTGCAACCCGGTCATGTAGGGGATTGATCCCGACTGGAAATGTACTGGGAAGTCATTCGGTCTACTGGGATAGCGTCGGAACTACTGGGATAGCATCGGGACGACTGGGATAACATCGGATGAGTTGTGATATCGTCGGATGCCCTATAAAGCTGAAATACAAATGTAGGGAACGACAGTTCTCTACAACAGACCAAGGTTCTTTTCAGAAAGCTTTTTGGAGGGCCACATAGAATGGAAGTACTTAGCTTTGACAAAGACCAGGTCACCAACATTCAAGTCCAGTGCTGGAGTTCATTTAGCGTCAGCAGGTCCTTGGTACCGTGTTTGAGCAGTGGCTATCTCCTCATGGAGGAATTCATGGAGGAAATCGAGGTCTATGGAGTACTCTCAGGCTTGGGCAGAGGTGAGATTGCACTCTGGATGGACAGCAAGATTGGGGTGGTAACCCTTATTAGTGAAGAACAGAGACACACCAGTGGTAGTGTTTGGAGCATTATTGTACACAAACTCCACAAGCAGCAGGAGTTCGGACCAATTGTCCTGTTGGTAGTTACAATAGATCCAGAGGTACTGTTCCAGGGTCTGGTTCATGCATTCTGTCTGACCATTGCCCTCTGGATGATAACTGGAGGTAAAGTGGAGGCAGATATCAAGAGCCTTACCAAGAGAGTGGAAGAAATGGGAAACAAACTCCAAGCCTTGATCAGAGGTGATGTGGGAGGGAACTCCATGCTTAGAGAAGACATGGAGGAGGAAGAGTTTGGCTAACTCCGAAGATGATACCTTATTGTCTGTAGGGATAAAGATGCATTGTTTGGACAGACAGTCCACGACAATGAGGATAGCGGTATGTCCAGAGGAAGTGGGGAGTTGCTCAAAGAAGTCCATGGAGATGGAATTCCAAGGCTTCTCAGGGATGGGGAGCTATTTTAGAAGACCGTAGGGCTTATGAGGAGGGACCTTGGCACGAGTGCAGGATGTACAAGAGGAGACATACTCTTTGACAAAGATCTGGATGCCCAGCCAGGTGTATTCTTGATGGATGAGCTCTAATGTCCGGTTCTATCTGAAATGTCTGGAGAGCGAATGATCATGCTTATACCGGAGGACCCAGAGGTGGAGGTCATCAGTGTTGGGGACAAAGATATGATTGTCGAGATGCAAGAAACCTTCTGGGTCAACGGTCCAACAGGGATTGGACTCTTCAGAGTTGGACAAGTGGACAGATGCAATAGAATCAGAAGGGAGAGCTGAGAGGATATCATTGTGAAGTGTCTCGATGTCAAACAAGGAGGCAGCTCGGAGTACCAGAGTTGTGAGGTATGTGGCCCAGAGTGATGCAATGAGCTGTTCCTGTGTAAAGACAGGTCAGAAATTATGGGGATTGATGCAGGTGTAGTCTCTATCCCCCTCTTTGGGGTAGACATCCCAGCATCTAGTCAAGGCATTGGGCTTGGCACCTAAGTGTCTGGGGTGGAAATGGATGACCATATTGAACTGGGAGAGAAACTGTGACCACCAGGCTTGACAGTGGGTCAGGAGTTTCATGGTGGAAAAGTATTCCAAGTTCTTGTGGTCAGTCATGACATTGACCAGAGTACCTGAATCTTCAAGGTAATGCCGCCAAGTCCGGAAGGACTCATGGATGGCAAGCAATTCCTTATCATGGGTGTCATAGTTGAGCTCCGGAGTGGAGAGAGTCCGGGAGTAGAAGGTGATGGGCCAGAGTTCTTTGTCTGGACATCGGAGCAAGAGGATGCCAGTGATCGCATAATTGGAGGCGTCAGTCTCAATGATCAGTGGTGCATCAGGTACACAGTGAGTAAGAATAGGAGCGAAGGTAAATGCTTCCTTAAGGCACTGAAAGGCAGAGCGACAAGTGTTGTTGAAGTCCCATGGAAAACCCTTACGAGTAAGGCAGGTCAAGGGAATGACGAGACTGGAGTAGTCATGGATGAAACGGTGATAGAAATTAGCGAATCCAAGGAAATATTGAATATCTTGGACCTTCTGGGGCTCAGGCCAGTCAAGAATGGCCTTGACTTTCTCAGGGGACATGGTAAGTCCAGAGGGTGAGAGACAGTATCCGAGGTACTCAGTAGAGTCGGTATGGAATTCGCATTTATCTGATTTAGCATAAATGCCATGTTTCCAGAGTCATTGGAGGACTTCTTGGACATGCTCCCTATGGGAAGCCTTGTCAGCAGAGAATATAAGAATGTCATCCAGGTATACGGTCACAAAGACATTGAGGAGATCAGTGAAAATAGAATTGATGAATCGCTGGAAAGCCACTGGGGAGTTGGTCAGTCCGAAAGGCATGACAAGCCATTTGTAGGAACCATAGCATATCTGGAATGAAGTCTTCCATTCATCGCCCTCAGCAATGCAGACCAGATGGTATGCATGCCAGAGGTCGATTTTGGTATAGATTTTTGCTCGGGCTGGAGCATTGAGGAGATTGGAGATGCGGGGAAGGGGGTAGCGGTTTTTCTTCGTGATCTTGTTCAGTCCTTGGAAGTTGACACAAAGGTGGAGTGAACCATCCTTCTTGCAGACAAAGAGGATGCAGAGGAAGATGGGTGGATGAAACCCATGAAGAGGTGTTTGTCAAGGAATGTCCTGAGAGACTCCAGCTTGGAGGGTGAGAGGGAGTAAGTGATGCTGACAGGAGGAGAAGCTCCTTCTTCCAAGTCAATCTTTAAATCAAACTTGTGGTGTGGAGCAAGGGTGTCAGCCTTGCTCTTGCTAAACACATCTGTGAAGTCATGATACTCCAGGGGAACTCTGCAGAGATCAGCTGGATCAGGGGTGGTGGATGCGGCACGGAGGTCACTTTCCTTAGAGTTGAGTTGCAGACTAAACTGCACAGAGCCCTCAAGACGACAGGCAAGTGTGAGGGCCGGAGCACTGATCAGTGCGATCGGCAGAGCCTTGCACTTGGAGAAATGTGGTGGATCAGTGGAGGTGGAGTCAGCCGAAGGCGGGGGAGCTGAAGCCAGAGTAGGCAAAACCAGAGTAGCCGGAGGCTGTGGAGATGAGCTCATAGATGCTGGAATGGGCTGTTCTGGTGTCCAGAACAAGATACTGCTAGAAACCAAGTCAATCAATGGATTGTAGTGGATGAGCCAGTTGTGTCCCAAGACAATGGAGCAGGATCCATCTAGTGGAGTGACATAAAATGTCATCAGAGTGATATCACTGGTTTCAAAATGAACAGAGAGGTCGACAGCTTGGGAAAGGATAGAATTCGAGGTTCCATCGAACAACCAGAGTTGTATTGGAGGAACAGAGTAGGTCGAAAGTGCATGTTTATTCACGAAAGTGGAGTTGATGAAGTAGTCAGAGGATCTGGAATCCAACAATGTGGGAAATGCAGGAATGTTGTAGGAGATTAGAGAGATGGATGGCATAAGGGATCTAGGGTCTAAAAGAGTGGATGTGTTGAGTTGGATCTCCAAAGGTGCACAGGAAGAGTCAACACAACCTCCTATCCGTGCAGAGTCATGGAGGCTGCTGCTTATTTTTTCGCCTCAGAGGCATCTGGTTTAGCTTCCAGAGTTGAGGTCTTCGTGGCACAAGCCTTAGCTGCGTGGGATGTGGACTTAGGACAATCCTTGGCTATGTATCCAGCTAGACTGCAACACATGCAGAGGTTGTTGTTGAATCATTGCTTGTGTTCCTTGGCTGTAAGCTTACCATCTTTTCCAAGCTTGGATGACAAGTCCAGCTTCGGAGGTCCAGAGGCTTTGGAAGGGCCGGAGGAATTAGCAGACTTGCCTTTTAATTCCTTAGAACGAGAGGTGCTAGCGGAGGTGGAGGACAGAGCGGCAGGCTTGTCGGGTGCTTTGGCAGGGCTAGCAGAAGACTTCGCCTGATGGCTAATCTCTGACTTGCACTCCCAATAATGAGTGTCGATAGCCTGAGCAATTTTGTCCTTGATACGGTCCAGAAGTCCATTATAGAAATGGTGCCTGAGGGCACCTTCTCTGTAACTCCAGGCTTGAGACATGATCCGATTAAATTCAACAACATACTTGTTAATCTTTTGACCGTCCTTCATCATCAAATGGTTGAGCTGATGCTCTGCATCTCTGATGGGCTCATGTGGTCTGAAATTGGTCTGGAGCTCCAGGACAAACTCCTTGAAGTTGTTCATCCAGATGGGCCAGAGATCCAGATCTTCCATCTGAAGGAGGTCCAGTTTGAGGGACATCTGGGGAGCTAGGGCAGTGGGGTGGCAATGAAGCAGTAAGTGAAGTTGGTGATGTAATGGAAGTCATGACTCAAGCATGGTGCAGCACGTTTGATGGTGGTATAGAGGCGAGAATAATGATGAGTATGGTGATGATTGCGGCAAGAGATATAGTGGTGAAGACTGTAGCGATGATGAGGATCTGGTGAGGGGTGAGCATTATCACTCAAGAGGAGAGGGAGCTCTTATATTGTCTGAGGAGAACAGGAGCATGGCAAAGGTTTTGCTCAGGTTCCCACATGTTCTCTGATGTGGGATATCTTTTCCACTTGATCAGGTACTGGCAGTGATGAGCAGATCCCTGGTGAGAGAGTATAGCCTCAATTTCATATTCTTCTTTGCCTTCCACAAGGTCCAGTGGCATAGGGATAAAGTTTGGGCCATGCTCTGGTGTGGTCCAATAGGAGGATAAAAGAGAGGTGTGGAAAACATCATGGATGCGCCATGTGGGAGGTAGCTTCAGCTGATATGCCACAGGGGAGAGTACCTGAGTGATCTCAAAGGGTCCTTCCATTTTTGGGGCAAGTTTCCATGACAGATACCTGAGTTTAAGGTTTGTGGCCTCAAGCCAAACCTTATCTCCAATCTTCCATGGCATGAACTTGGTAGTAAGTCTTTCCTTCATGAGATGTTGAGCAGTGGAATGAGCAGCCAGTGCTTCTTTCCATGCCTCAGCAAGGGCAGTAAGACGTTCTTCTACTGAAGGGATGAAAGATTTCCCTAATGGAGGATAGGCTCTAGGTTCATACCCCATCATGAGGTAGTAAGGCGATTGGTGGGTGGATGAGTGTGCTGCAAAATTGTGGGAGAATTCCGCAGTCGGAAGTAAGGTACTCCAGATACCAGGGCATCCTTGGCAAAAGATCCGAAGATAGACTTCAAGCTCCTGATTGGCTCTCTCAGTTTGGCCATCTGTCTGTGGGTGGTAAGTGGAGGAGAGTTCTATGTCATACTGAAGGAGTCTGGCTAGCTCTTTGGCAAAGGAAGAGGCGAACTGAGGTCCTCTATCTGAGATGCAGGAGTTGTGCAGACCAAATCTAGGGAAGATATGCTGGAAAAAGAGTGATGCCACTCCAGCAGTGGAGATGGTTTTGGTACAAGGGAGGAGGATTACCCCCTTCATAAGGCCATGGTCGACCATGACCAGGATAGAGTTGAATGTGTGGGAAAGGGGAAGATCTGTGATAAGGTCCAAAGAGATCTGTTGGAAGGGGCATACAGCAGAGGTGGAAAGAGGTGCTACAGTGGGATGGGTGTTCAGTTTGGAGGCCTGGCAGACAGCACATCCCATGATGAAGCGGGAGATAAATGAGTGCATACTGGGCCACCAATAATCCCTGGAGAGGCAAGCATAAGTGCGAAAGAGGCCCTCATGGCCCCCAGATGGAGAGGAGTGAAGGGAGGAGACAAGTTCATGTTGTGTGTCAGGGGGAATGAAGAGTTGTCCCTTGTAATAAAGGTGAGGAGCATCATAATGCCAGTCAGCAAGGGAAGAGCAAGGGAAGAGGGGGAGGGACTGTTCCATGGCATGTAATGCCTCAAGGACAAGTGGGTCTTTGGCAGAGGAATGGGCGATTTTAGAAGTGAGTGCAAGGTCAAGTGCAGAAATGATTTTGGGGTCAGAGAGGATAGGGTGGATGTTGTCAGAGGATGTGTCAATGTTGTGACATCGAGAAAGAGTGTCTGCAGGAGTCATTGCAGTACCTGGGAGGACAGTCCAAAGGAGATGGTGCTCTTGGAGGAAAAGACTCCATCAAGCTTGATGATGTGAAAGCTTTTGCAGGGCTTTCATAAAGGAGAGATTTTTATGATCAGTAAAGATAGTGACAGGATGTTCAGTCCCAAGGAGATATTGTCGCCACTCCTCCAAAGTGTCAATGACAGCTAAAAGCTCTCGGTCATAGATGTTGTAGTTGCACTCAGCATCATTGAGAGTGCGAGAATAGTAAGCGCAGGGGTGAGAGTCTCCATTGATATCTTTCTGCATGAGGATGGCTCCAATGGTGATAAGGGAGGTATCTGTCATGAGAAAGAAAGGTTTAGAAGTATCTGGAAGAGCAAAAACAGGGGCAGAGGAAAAGATGTGTTTAAGCTGGAGGAATGCAGCTTGTTTGGCATCTTTCCACATCCAAGGCTGGGTGTTCTTGGTGAGGAGGTTAAGAGGGGCAGCAATATCAGCGAAGTTAGGGATAAACTTTCGATAGAAGTTACAAAAACCAAGGAAAGAGCGAACAGCCTTGATGGTGGATGGTGACCACCACTTGGTGATAGTGGAGAGTTTGACAGGGTCCATGTGTACTTGTCCATTTCCAATGATAATGCCTAAGTATTCAATCTCAGGTGCATCAAAAGTGCACTTTGAGAGTTTGAGCATAAGTCTGTGCTCTCTGAGGCATGCTAGAACTCTATGGGTGCGATCAATGTGATCAGGGAGGGTAGAGGAATGTACTCCAAGATCATCCATGAAGATCTCAAGCCACCCTTCCAGGGTGATGTCTTGGAAGACCCAGTTCATGAAGGCTTGGAAAGTTGGTGGTGACTTACATTGTCCGAAGAACATGATGGTGGGTTCATAAAGACCCAGAGGAGTAATGAATGCAGCTTTCCACTGGTCTTCTTCACAAATGCGAATATTCTTGTACCCCCAGCGGATGTCAAATTTCGAGAAGTACTTTGAGTTCTTCATTTGATCAACAAGATCTGAGATGAGGGGAAGCGGATAAGTGTTTTTGACAGTATGTTCATTTAGGTATCTATAGTCCTGGCATGGACGTAGTGAACTGTCTTTCTTGGGAATGAAGAAGAGGGGGGAAGCTTGGGGTGATTTGGACTCAACAATGCATCCAGTGTGGAGATGTTCTTCAACAAATGCTCTACAAGCTTCCATTTCGGCTGGGTTCAGAGCATAGGCTTTGGCTCACTTTGGGGTGAAGGAATCCTTCAGCTCGATGACATGATTATGGGGTCAATGTGGGGGGAGGACATCATGGTTCTTTTCTTCGAAGACATTGGAGAAATCAGCATATGGTTCAGGGAGGGTGACTTCCTTTTTGATGTCTTGCTGGGTGATTTTGGTAGCGATGGTGGTCTTGCATATAGTTTCTGCAGAAAGCCAAATGTTTTTATCCTGAAGACCCAACTCGATGTTCCTGTTGGGATCCAGGCCCAACCATTGGAGAAGATATTGTTCAGAGGTGTCATCATTCATAGGGAGAGGGTCACTGGGGAATGAAAGAGTTCTGTTTTTCCAATCAATGGTAGGATTTCAATCAGCAAGCCAGTTCATTCCTAAAATGATCTGGGGTCTCCCAAGACCAATAATCATGAAGTGAAGAACTTCTGTTCAATCAGGGAAAATGACAGTGGCATTTGAGTGGAAGCGGATAGTGCCAGTTTGATTGGCTGTGCCATCAATGTTCAGGGCTTGTACTGGTTCATCAAGAGGATGGAAGGGAAGGCCAAGTCTTTTGGCTAGTCGATGGTCAATGAATGTTCCTGTAGCTCCACAGTCAATTAATACAGTGGTATCAACGGTTTTTGCTCCATGTGAAAGTTTGATATGAATGCAAATAGACTTTTCTGATTCAGATGACAAAGTTACATGGGCGATTTTTTGGAGGGGTAGCATCGACTTATACCTCCTTCTCAAAAATCCTCAGTTACTTCAGTAATGGAAGCTATGGATTCCTGGACAGGCTCGAAGCTCTGTTTCAACTCTTGGAGGATCTGCTCAGTAGTCTTCCCTCCAGTGGTGAGGGAGTTGATGTATTGCATTAGATTGTTGTTAGGCTGTGTCTGCATAGCACGAATTCTGTTGGGGTTGTGAGGGGGGTGAGGTGGCAGAGAAGAAGTAGACTGATTAGGATGGTTTCTGGTAGAACAGCCACTCTATTTGCAAATGAAGCATAGCTTGTTATCCAAGCATCGCTTTCGTTCATCAGGGGATAGATTCAGGGCATTGATGTCCATGGCATTGAGATCTCTGGTAGGAGTATGAGGGACAAAAGATCTTTGAGGGAAAGTACAAGCTGGGGGGGTCCTGGTGGTGGTAGTTACTCTGGGAGCCATTCAAATCTGATTTGCTTCAAACTGCTCAACCTTTGAGTACCAGTCCAAGATCTTGTTCGGCATGGTTTCCAGTCCAGCCATTCTAGAGCGATGATACTGATGAAGGCCTTGTTCAAACAGGCCAATGAGAGCAAGGTCATTGGTGAGGGCAGCAGTGGTGGATAAGATGCAAAATTCAGATATGTATTTATGCAAGTCGGAGACAGCGTTTTGTCGTAAAGCGACAAGTTTCTTCATGGCATCTGCAGAGGAATCTACAAGTTTAAAGGCCACCTGGAAGGCTGCTTTGAAGTCCTTGTAAGTTCTAAAGGAGGGGGGAGACTTATTCATAGCCTCCTGGCGAATAACAGTTGCCCAAGCAAGGGCGAAATCTTTCTTCATATAAGATAGTGTGAAAGCAATTTGTCTGTCATCGGTGGTGTAGATTTCTTTGTTGATAAGGAGATAGGTGTCGACTGAGAGGATCCAGGACTCAGCTGTGGAGGCTTCTCCATCATAATTGGCAGGGATGCCAATCTTAATTTCAGTGGGCTTGGAGGACATATCTTCTTCAGAGTCTTTGTAATCAGAGGGATCTGGAGAAGAAGGGTGATGAGGTGGTTGCGAATGGATAGGTTGGACAGTGATGGGAGGGGTAGGAGCAGTATATGCTGAAAGCAGTAGAGCAGTAGAGGTATTGTGCTCAGGACAACGTACAGGTTGAGTGATGGGTGCCGCCCAAGGGTCAGAAGAGCTACCAGGTCCAATGGCAGGTTCTGGTTCTTCAACTTCAATGGGTTCTGGTTCAGAGGACTCTCCTCTAGCGACAGATCTGCAGATAGCTTGTTCTAATAAAGCATTGCAACAACGCAGTACTTCAGAGGGATGGTTTGGGTTTGGTGACCCAGAGATTCTTCGGGATGGTGACAACGTTTTGACAATGAGTTCCCTACTCCGCTGGCAGGAGGGGAATGGGGAAAGCTAGACCTTTTGTTATGGAGCATGTCCTTCTGAACAGTGAGCAACAAAGGTTCTATGTGAGGAGGCACTCACAAAGAGGCACAATGTCTCACAAAGAATTGACAGGCAAAGAGGAACTGTTGAGGCGACAGTTCAGGCGAGGACAAGTCCAGAATAGAGGAGGTGGTATTGCGCAGGTCTAGCTTGGGGTTCACAAGCGAGGTAGCTAGCTACTTTATAGTCCTATAGAATGCACATGGACCAAGATAAAGGGCAGGCATAGAAAGAAGAAGAATATGAAGGAACTACTGCAGAATGACTAAATGGATCATGACAGTGCACAAGAGAACACTGTTAGAAGGTAATTGTCCAGATGAAGATGGTTAGGTAAGAACAGAAATGGTGAAAGTGTAATCGAACTCATCCAGTGAGAAGGTGACAAGGAATTGTAAGTATTGGGCATGCGGGTGTGGATACATGAATGATATGCATTCAGAAATTAGGAGAAGACCAGGATGGAAAGAGAAAATCGTAACAGTCCTTGGTCGACCCAACCCTTGGACCCTCCCTCATGATATCTCTCCCCTTCAGGCTCAACAGGATGAGTCCCCTCCATCACCTGTTACCCAAGCCATTGAATGAGCTACACATCCCCTCCCAATCCTGCCTCCTCACCTGACTGCTGAGTCACCTGCCCAGGTGGTATTATGATCCCCCTCACCTACGGACTTCCACTCGCCACCATCCACCCCTCTGCCAACTTTTCCGGGACCACACGACCTCCCAACAGGAACTAGAGTTGTTTTGTCCCCCACTCAAGTCCTTCCCCTCCCCCTCAATGTCACTGCCCATCTTGCTGCCCTGGACACCACCTGTGCCCGCTGCTTCTCCTGTGGATGGAGGGGTCATTTCTGCATCAATTGCCCCTGATATTGATACCCCCACTGTGGTTAGTGGGCCCCAGACTACCCCACTTCCCATTGTCTTACCAACCACTGCCCCCTCTGTGACCACTGGAGCCATGTGGCAGCAGTCTGCCTGATGATCCATTGCCCCCTTTGTGGAGGCCCAGGCCACACTGTCCATAACTGCCCCTTTGCTGTTGAGGATCCTGTTCATGGAGGACTGGTTCCAAATGGTGAGAATCCCAATGTCACTTAGCACTGCTCTGGGCAACAGTTGTATGAAAGGGGTAGTGTTACATTTATCTCCCTTATACATGGACTCCTACTTATCCTCATTTCCATTCCATTTTGTTATCTGCACCCCCATGCTCATTACCTAAAGTTCCTTGTTTCCTTTGAGTCACCAGAGGCACTGACCCTCCATCTATTACAGTAGTGACTCCACTTCCGTACTTCATCCTCAGACTACATCTCCTAAGCCTGCTCTCTCACACAGGCTTGTGACCCACTTACCATATCTGTCGTCCTTTTATCCCCTTCCATGCCTACCCTTAGTTGGTCCGTGCTTGTCCCCTCTCCTTATATGTATAAGCAGTAGAGTAGCAGCTCTTGTACCCTAAGCTAGTGCTACGCAATCTATGTGTTCCCTAGAACACTCTTGCCCTTGCCTCTTGCCTGCTAGGCTCTTACTTGAACTGTCTCTGTGCTGCCGTGAGACGTTGTGCCTCTTCATGAGTGCCTCCTCATGAAGCATAAGATAAGGAAGCAGTTCGACGGAACGTGCTATGTAACAGGAGGAAGCTGAATCATCATCAAAGTCTTGTCCATACTGTACATAGGAGGATTGAGAAGAAAAGCTATTTTCTGTATTTAGTGAATTGTCTTTCTTTTTTGGCTCCTGAGATCCCAGATTTCTCAGTTGCCATAGCCTTTTCCCTGCTTCTTCATCTCTGTGTCATGAAGATCAAAGAAGTAGGCTCTCATTTCATCATATGACATGCCTTTGATTGTGTTTTCTCCTTTTGAGGGTTCAGGAGTAGCTTCTGCTTTCTTTCCTTCTTCTTGCCCCATAGCATGTACCCAAGGTGGGTGGGAAGCTTCTGTACTTTTTCTTCAGCAGTTGACTTTGTGTTCTCCACTGAGGAATTTGCACTTGGTGCATTCCTTTTTTGGTTTTGGACAGTTTCTTGCAATGTGTCTGTCTCCTGTACAGTTGTAGCACTTAGAGTTTCTTGCTACTACTCCTATGTCCATGGGTTGACCCCTTCCTCCATAGGTCCTTGCTTGTCCTTCTTTGTAGTTATTTTGAGAGGATTGTCCTGGTTTAGAGGTTTCTTTTCCCCTTAGCTCAAATAACTCCATGTTAGTGCCCTTCTTCATTAGCACTTCTATATAGTCTTGTACACAGTCCTTCCTTTGGTCATTGTAGAATATTTGCCTCATTATTTTTAAGTCTACTGCTTTTTCTAGCAATCGAACTCCATTTGTGTCATTCTTAGCAGGGATTTCCTTTTGTATCATAGTAGTTCCTGTTAGGCTTCCTAACATACTGGCATCTGATAATGCCAGTTATATGCTCATTAAGGCACTTAGCTAAGTTTATTTAATATTACGATACTCTAGAAGCCTAGCCACAGAGGTGAGACTAGTGACATCACAGGTACAGGTGATGTCATAGCTACATCATAGTCTGGCCCTAAGTATATAGCTAGATACTGTAAGTAGTCCAATAGACACACCCCAAGGACTTCAAGTGAAGTCTCTTGTAGGTTTCCTCTAAAACCTCTTGACTGAGTGCTGGACTCCTAAGCCAGGCTCTTAAGATGGACCTTGTCCATTCCTTCATGATGCTCCTAGTGACCTCCCAAGGGTTAGCTTTGGCCTCTGGTCATCACTACTACAATTCCAATGGCCTTAGGGTTTAGGGTTGTTACAGTTCCCTAGCCAATGAGTCAAGAAGGTCTGTATATCCTCTCCTTTGTACTATTGACATCTTTCAAGTCAGACTCTTGTGGCATCTGCTGTGTTTATTGCTTTGAACCTTTGATCCATCATGTCCCAAAGGGTTTCTGAGGAGGGCCAGGCTGTCAGGGTGGCTAGGAATCTGGTGAGGCTTTGTCTTGCCCATTGTTCTGCCCCATATGTATCACTTTTGCCTTCTTTGGGACTGACTCTTGTTAAGATTGTGATAGTTTTTTCTTTGTTCATGGTAAAGGTTTCTATGTTTGCATCTATGTACAACTGCATCCTCATTTTCCAGCCATTGTACTTTATTCTGCTCCCATCATACCTCCCTGATTCTGGAACTGATTCTACTTTCTTGTTTATTTTTACTTCTACATTCCTTGTCTCCTGCACCCCTACTGCCTTTTGGAAGATCCTTATCTGTGCCTGGAGATTACTGATCATGTCAGTAAGGGCTTGGATTTCTTCTGCAGTGGCCATTGGTGCAGCTGCAGATACAGGAGGAGATTGGGAGATCCAGTTGGGGGATGAGAGCTGGTCTCCTAAGGGGTTGTCTAATGATTCATCTGTCTCTGAATTGATGAATGGGAGTGGGTTCCTGTAAGGGTGCCATGATGTATTGTTGTTCTGGATGAACTGGTTTGGGTTCCAGTTATAGACTTAGGGATGGGGTGCAGTTTAGAGCTTCTAAGTCTTTGTTAAACACTGGGGGATGAATTCTGGACTAACTCTGGACTTCTGGAGTTAGGTGAGTTGAACAGGACTTGGCTTCACCTTATATGGTGTGCCCTTGCAGAATTCTGGTGTCCTGAATTTGTGGAGGGTCGGAGTTCAGAGGAGAGTCTCAGACTCAAGACAAGAGAAGAACATCTGATTAAGACAAGGTTAAGTTGAGATTCAAACTAAGGTATCTACTGACAAAAGTAGAGACTTTATATACTAAGAGAGATGAGATCAGGTAAGTTGTCAATGTGCACAGGCACAGAGGTAACTATGTAAGTGAAACAGAAGTCAAGATAAGACATTGAGATGGAATGGAAATAGAGATGTCATAGTGGAACATATGGAGAGATGTCAAGGTAGAACATAATGGAAAAGGTCCAAAGTCAAGATCTATGATATTGAATGAGAACAAACTGGAGGATCAATGGAGTTTGTCTGGAGTTGAGAATATGCATGTGACCAGGGGAACTGGTCTGGAGTTGGTCTGGAGTGACCAGAGTTGGATGGGATATGACAGTATCCCCATCTTAGGCCTGAACCCCTGAAGGCCGTTAGCATGTGACTCCATTGATTGGTTTCAGAGTCCAAAACAGAGTTTGGTTCATCTGTTAAAAAAAGAAACCTGCATGCTTGGAGTTACTTCATCCACTATCACCACCCATCACCATGTCCAGCATATCCAATATCAAGACCTGGCCCAATATCTGCTTTGTGGAGGATGAGAATGATGACAACAATCTGTGGAGAGTGAAGGTCTCTGAGCAGAGGAGACAGGTCAAGGTCAAGAGGGAGGAGGAGGCATGGAAGAAGGTGGTGGAGGAGGCCACAAGGAAGTGAGTGGAGGAAAAGGCCACAAAGAAGAGGGTGAGTGGTTTGTGATGAGGTGGCTCAGACTAACCAGAGCACAGGCAGAGCAGGTGCAGGCTCAGCAGTTGCAAGCAGAGCCAAGCAAAGGCAAGAGGAAGGCAAAGATGCCAACAATGCCAGAGTGCAGGAGGTGCAAGGAGTGGGGTGTTACAACCCTAAACCTGAAAGTCATAGGATGCATACTAGCCTCGAAAGGCTAACCCTGAGGGGTCACTAGGGACATCGTGAAAGAGAGGACAAGCTAGTCTTAAGGTGCTAGGATAGGTTCCTGCACTCACTCAAGGGATTAGGGGAATCCACAAGAGACTTTGCTTGAAGTCCTTGGGTCTTTTCTATTGGCCTTATATAGGCTAGCTACTCTAGCACAAACCAGCTTAGGGCTGGTCATACCTAACTATGACATATGTATGATGTATGTAGCTATGATGTCATGTGTGCCTGTGACATCACTAGTCTAGACTCTGTGTCTGGACTCTTAGAGTATTGTATTATTAAATAAACCTTCTAAGTACCTTAACAGATGCTAAACCTTGGCTAAGCCTTAGCTTACTGGTGTTGTCGGATGCCAGAGTGTTGGTTTGTCAACATGGGGCCTGGCATGTGAGCAGGCATCAGAGAAGTTGACGGCATGCTTTGAGTGCCAGGACATGAAGGTAAGGTATGAGTGGCCTGAAGAAGAGAAGGTAGAGAAGAAGTGGAAGTGGAAAATGAAGGAACCAGAGGTGGCAAAGAAGAAGATACAGTATGAATGGAGAAAAAGGTAGAGATAGGAGGCAGTGAGCTAACCCAGCTACTCCAGGTGGTCCACAAGATCCACAACCAAATCCAGCTGGGCTTCAAGTGCCAGAACCAGTTGCTGGAGCAGTTGGTGGAGCTCAAGGCCCTAGAGGTGTACAGAGATGATGGGGTGGAGACAGAGATGGTGGAGGAGATGGTGGATAAGAGGGAGGTCTGGGAGGCTGCCAGAGAGACAGTGGAGTTGAGGGTGGAGGAGAAGAAAGCAGTGGATAAGCAGGAGGCAAGGGAGTTTGTGGAGTTTGTGAAGAAGAAGGTGGAGAAGGAGGTAGAGGAGGTGGAGGAAAGCAGAGATGATGAGGATGAGAATAGAGAGGTGTAGGTAGAAGCCAGCTGCCCCCTATAGATAGTCAATAATTGCAATCATCCTGTGGGTCAAACAGAGTGAGGTCCAGTGTTATGGAGCATGTCCTTCTGGACTGCTATCGGCAAAGATTCTCTTATGAGGAGGCACTCATGAAGAGGCACAACGTCTCACAAGGAATCAGAGAAAGTCGATGGCAAAGGGGAACTGTTGAGATGACAGTTCAGGCAGGAGCAAGTCCAGATCAGAGGAGGTGGTATTGCACAGGCTTAGCTTGGGTTACAAGCAAGGTACATAGATCTACTACTTTATAGTCCTATAATGTGCACACAAACCAGACTAAATGGCAGGCATAGAAAGTGATAGAAAGGAGGAGAAGATGAATGAACTACTGTGGGTGGCAATGAGGATGACAATAGCATGTGAGAGAATGCTATTATGAGATAGAGTCCAAAAGGAGATAACTAAGTGAGAACTGAAATAGTGAACGAGTAGTCAAACTCATC
>JBBPKI010000621.1:0-20195 GCA_038089155.1 Nevesoporus exiguus
AACTGAGCTCTGTGAGCTGGGAAACTTAGGGCGCTTCCTGTGTGAGTATGGCAAGGTATTTCCACGACTAGATGAAGCCAGGGTCTGGAAGGTGTTTGCAGACCTGAGTAACGTGAGTGGAACACGGTCACCAGAAATGGTCTAGCTCTTGGTAGCATGTCACTAATCTTGTTTGTTTTTGCAGGGTCTTCGGTTTATCCATGAGTCGGGTGTCATTCACTTGGATCTTAAGCCAGCAAACATCTTCCTGACCCAAGAAGGGCGCTTCAAGATTGGCGACTTTGGAATGGCATCGCTGTGGCCTCGGGCCAGTGGTGGAAGCCCACTGGGTGTCTCACTGGGAGGCTTCGAGCGCGAAGGTGACAAGGTGTACTTGGCGCCTGAGGTTCTGCAAGGGACGTATGGCAGGGCTGCTGATATCTTCAGGTATGTTTACCCAGGCGTCGGATATTCCTTATTTACCATATCTTATGCAGTCTTGGCATGACGATGCTCGAAACAGCGACAAACATTGTCGTGCCTGATCAGTAAGTAGCCTTAGTTTGGCGAGTGTTCCGACGAGCTAACGTTACCTTCTGTAGGGGAGGCAGTTGGCATCGCCTGAGACAAGAAGACTTTAGCCAAGTGGACCTCGACAGTAGCCCTGAACTCTTTGACCTCATAAAGAGCATGATGAGGACCGATCCAGCGCAGCGCGTTGACATCCAGACAGTCTATTCACACGGTGTCATCTGCAGAGCACGTTTGGCGATGGAACGGATGTATTCAGAGGCCAAAGCGACAGGTTTCTCCGTATTCTCAGCCTCGCCATTGGCCAGCGCTCCGGATGCCTTCTTGGAAGAAATCCTCGATCGTCGGACTACTATCCCGCATTATGACGACGTCGCGATGGACCTGAGTCCATGACATCGGAATTCCCTAGCTGAATCATAATTCCCACCATGACAGGACCCCGCCATGATACTAGAGCATGAAAACATAAAAGGAATCAAAAACTGATCTTGAATACTGCGGAAGGTGTTTTCTTTCTGCGACTGTACGTTCTTGGGACATTGTTGGTTACTATAACATTATATTCTAGGGACGATATCCTTTTGCTTAAGATTCGGTTGTTATTTGTTCCGCCTGGCCACCTTTTTCACACTTTCCTCCACATTACGCGCATGGTCCCAATCAGACTTTATCAGCATCTATGATTCGTCACCCACACGTCTACCGTAAACTATCCGCACAGTACGTACTGCACATGACCCGTATTTCTATTGAATATCTGTCCGAGGATTGCCATGCATCCTCGGTTTCTTCCATTATTTTTACTTGGTCGAAATCTCATACAGTTGCTTTTCTTTTCGTTTTTTCACGCTTGTCACCGGTTTCTTTACGATACCATGGGATTTGTGTTTAATACGCCATGGGTTCCGCACACCACGATCGCGATTATTATTAGCAAGGTTGCTACTCTGCCTCGTAATCCTTGCGTTTTATGCACGAATATGCTACTATCCAGTCTTCTCAGTTCGCAGCGCGCGTGTTGATGAAAGACGCTACATGTGAGAGCATAGCACGAGTAGACGTCTGTGGCACGCTTCCGGAATGCGTCCGACGTTGGCTGTCAAAGTGTGGACATGACGCGGTGATCAACGAAAGAATGAGCCATCACCACGAGAAGCCAGGGAATGACGGACGGAAACGGCAATTAGTCAAATGAGCGTAGCGCCGAGGTCCAGGAATAAAAAATGGAAACGAGATAGGGAAAGAAGACTGCCAGGAAGAGAGAGAGGAGAGGAGCATGACAGGTGCAAGGCCGTGCCCGCGGGAATTGACAGGGGCGGGTGCTGGGTGCCGGGATCTCCGTGGATGTCTGTCGCATCATCGAGTGGGATTTGATCGATGTCGGATTGTACGAGACCTGAGCGGTGGGCCTCCGAGGCTTGATTGGGGGAAGGACTGGACGCGGGTGGGTGCACCCGATAACGGCGATTCGGTGATTCGGACAGGAGCCCAGGAACGGAGCCAAAGTTCGGGTTCTGGAGAGGGCACAGCCTGGCGTTCGTTTTCCTCCGTCGTACATGTCGCGCGTGATCGAGGAAGGCCCCCAATGGGTGAGGCAAAGCGAGAAGAGAACAGGGTACGTTGCGACGGAATACGCCGATAGAAGCCCTATCTAGACCCACGTCGCCGTGCGGTGCGAGAAGCTGCCTGTTTGTTGAGATCTGAGCCTGAGTGCGATTTCGAAGCGTTGGGGCCGGGATGGGAGGGGGGTTCTAAAAGGGTCTGGAGACGGATGGAGCCGATTGGAGATTATCTGGGAGGGGGAATGGTCCCGGGGTCACGGGGTGATGTGGATCGTGCGCGAGATGAACGAAACGGGACGAGGCGACGAGAGTGGGGAGTGGTGGTGCCTGGCTACTCGTCGCGCCTGATGGCAAGGGGTGTTTTGACATAGTCGCCGGATAGATTGGCGCGCCGCAGTCGTCAACACTGCTATCTCTGTCTCCAGGACGGGTCTGACAGAGGTCGGAGCGCTGAGTGATGCAGTGATGCGGGATTGCATAAGGGAGGCATCGCCGAGATTGCGCATTGGGAGTGGAGGAGGTGCTCGCTGCACGTGTCCCCCGCAATTCCGAGGAGGGAGAGGGAAACCCAGGACGAGGGGCTCAGAGACTCGGACACACGCGCAGTTTCTTTTTTTTTTTCGTGGAGAGGCTCTCGTAAGGAGATCCACGGAAACGTTGCTGGGCGCGTGTTGGTCGCGGTGGTGATGAAGGCTCGGCCTGAGATTGAATTAGCACTGCAGAAGCTCGAGACCGAAGGAGCTGTTGCGGGATCATATATGGATGTCGGTTCTGGGTGATCGCTGGCCACGCAGGAGTCGGTACGAGCAGCTGATCAGCCACGAGTGAGACCTCGAGCACATTCGCGATCGCATAAAATGGAGCGGGGTCGTCGAGTTCGAGGAGACATTGACCCTTCCTCCTCGCCTCCCGTCGCTTGACAGGTCTCACTCATAGTACTGCCACCCATCGCGGGACAAAAAAAAGTTCGTACGGGGCAGATCCTCAACAGTGCCTTTTCTCGCGTGAAGCTCAGGGTTCAGGTCGACGTCTGTGTGAATGGACTAGGTCGGTTGTCCATCGATCCTACGGACCTCGTAAACTCGTGCTATAAGACCGGGACCCTGGAATGTCTGCCAAGCCGCCCACTCCTCCCTCCTTTCCGTCTCACACTCCCAACTCTCTGTACCCTCCCCTCCTCCTCCCCTCCTCCTCTGACCTCCTCCTCCACGACAACCCCCTGCACCAGATGGACCCGAGTGTCGTCCACCAGCCAAGGTATCCCAGTACTTGCATTCCTTCCTTGATGCCCCCCGGAGTCGACCCCACGTCTGTCGATTTCAGGACTTTCTTCCCTTACATCCCCAATGAAGTAAAACACCGCAAACGCACCTCCCGCCACCAGCTCAAGGTCCTCGAGGATGTCTTCCGCAAGGACACCAAACCCAACGCCGTCCTCCGCAAAAAGCTCGCCGCAGAGCTTGAGATGTCTCCCCGCGCGGTCCAGGTACGCTCCTTCCCCGCCCTCTCCTAAACGACGCGTGCTCATCCCTCGCGTCGCGCTTTCTCCAGGTTTGGTTCCAGAACAGGTACCCTTGGCGGTCTCCCCCGCGCTGTTTCTCTGACGCCTCCTCACAGACGTGCAAAGGAAAAGGCCATGCGGAAACGCGTTTCCGCAGCTGCCGACCAAGAGGGACCTGGCTCTCCATCAGCGAAAAAGTCTCCCCTGCCACGAGACACCTCTCCAAACGACTCCTCCAACTCGTCTACTGCCACGGAGAAGCCTCCACACCCCGCCGAAGACGACATCTCGTCAGGGCTGCCCCCCGTGGAGTCTCCCAGCCCTGTCCTCAAGATCTCGTGCTCTCCTCCGCCTCTGCCTACATCACCGCCCCCAGCATGGACAGGTTTCTCAGGCACGCCTGTCGATGTTCCACCTCTCCTCCGACCGCCCGATTCTAGCGGTCAGGATCCTGACCTGTACAGCACGCGACGCGGTTCCCTGCCAACTGTCATGCCATCACAGCCGCCCATGGGACCAAATTTGATGCAACCACCGACCCACTATCCTGACCGACGTAAATCGATGGACGTTAGCTTCTATCGGCTGATGCACCACCCGTTCGCTCGGGTCGCCAAGGAAAAAAACGAGGCGTTGTATCTACCCAAGTCGCCGCTTTCGCCTGCTGGCTCTATACCAGCCAACATAACGCGTCCGCTTGGTATCGGACCCATCCGAACCAACGGCCATGGATATCCCCGACCAGCCCTGTCTCACCGTGCATCAGAACCGCAGGTCTTTGCATCTGCCCGAAATCCCTTCCCTCCTGTCCCCGAAGGTGGTCCGTTGCAGTCGCTTGCGCCTCCTGCGCGCAGGTTCTCTGATAACCGCTTATATGCTATCTCGTCTCGCACGGTCTCGTCTCCAATTCCTGGCCCGCTTCCGACTCCAGATTTCCAATTTGGCGACCCCTCGTCCGTGTCCCCTCCCAACGCATCACCTACTCCTGGGGAGGTCGAGTCTCCGCCGATGCCGTTGCAGTCTCCTGACATTAGTCAGTTGCAACGTTGGTCATTCCCGAGATCACGGGACCCAGACCAGGACACCGAGGACTCGGGTAGCTACAGTGCTTTTACGAGGTTTGGGTCCGTTGCGAGCGTATCCGGAAGCGAATCAAGCGCAGTATACTCCGATGTGAGTAGCTGTGTGGCGGCCGATCATATGGGGTATGACCCAACCACTAGGCGAGGGTCATGGTGAGTACTGAGACGCGTCCCTACTAGCGGTGACATCTGACGTATGAATGGCTGTAGTGCGTCTGGGAATTACCTAGAAATGCGTCTATCCGGGCTTAACATGACGGGTCGATCCAGTCACGGTTCCCTTAACGAGGCGCACCTGGCCACAGCTGCCGGTCTTGCCTACCGAGATAAACTTGGGCGGCAAGATCACTCAGCTGAAGCGATTGGAGGATACGTTTCCCCGGCCTCTACGGCAACACCTGGAACGAGCTCGCACATCCGTCAGGTCAAGGAGCCCACATCGTCCGCAATGCGGAGCGAACCCATCTATGACTATGGCCCTGTAAGTGATTTGTCATCTGCACCGTCGTATTGGGGTGCTCATTCACCGAAGCTCTCACAGGTTCCGGAAAACGCGGAGATCGCAGCAACGCGCCGCGGAAGCATACAAGCCCAAGAACCCCTGCCCCACCTCTTTGTGCAGGACAGCCTCGAGCAGCAGGGCACTTACCCAACGTCTCCCACGGAGGCTCGGGGGTCTTCAGTTCAGCCGGCGATTCCCTTACCTCCGGGTGGCAGTTTTGCAGCCCAGTCCGGCTACGCACACTCGGGACAGCCGCCTTTTGTGTCTGCGCCACCGGAGTCCTCGTTCCAGCAACAGCCATCAACACAGTTGCAATATTCGCCCGAGGCGACCTACCAAGGAACCCCGAGTTCCTTGGGTGTCCCACACACGAGCATGCCGAGATATGTACCTCCCACGGGCGGGTACACGTACGCTGCCGGGCAAGAAGCATTCTCGTCGTTCACCTAAGATTCGGGGAGGTTGGGTGGAAAAAATCTATCTATCTGGTCGGGTCGCGTTCGGTTCCATGCTATTTATTGCGGCTTCGCGACACATTCCTTCGGACGAATTGTCTGGTGGGGTATTCATCTCCCTTTTTTTCCATCATCCATCTTCCATCATTTCTTGTGTCCATTTTGGTCAAACCCTCCCTCTTCGTTGGCATTTATATCCGTCTTTGTATTATACTGTCCGCCTTCTTTTTCTCCTCTTTCTGTCCGTGATAAAAATGGCCCGACATGCCGTCTGTAGGACGCGCTTGTGTCATCGTTCCTCTCCATCTCAATCCCCTTTGAGTTCCTTGCTACGTTCGCTTGTCCATCGATCTCGAGACCCGCTCTTTTATGCTATCAAACTAGTCGCTAAACACGTTCCTTTCCCTTGGCTGCATCATCATATCTCCATCGTAACTGTTTATCCGTCATATTTTTTCCCTCTCTCGTCGACAGGGGCCTGCCTCTTCCGTTTCTCCTTTTACAACGTTCCCCCTCACGCACTTGCCTGCTATATTTTATCACGAACGCTTTCGTCCCTCGTTTTTCATCCATCGTCTCGCGGCCCCTTTATCTTTAAGAGCTTACACCTCTCCTAATGTGTACCTGTTATAATGCACCCGGTATAGTTGTGCGCGGATGGAATCGATCAATGCCTTTGTTTCTCTTCCCTTTTTCACAAGCCACATCATATCACGAGAGAGCGCCCGCTGCGGAACCGAATTGATCGGGAGGTACGACAGAACAAGGTCCAGGGGCGATGTTGCGGCGCGGCGCGCGGGCATGTGCATGTGTCAGCGGTATTGTTACCCTGACTCACCCACCCTTTTTTTTTCTTCCTTTTGTTTTTCCGACTTGGGGTCGATCAACGTTCGTTTTGCAATTGCACCCGGTGGAAGGGACACATACGCCTGGGGTTTTTTGAATTTTGGATTCTGGAAGGCGGCGGATCCAGACCGGATCATAGGACGGGTGATAGGGGGCATGATGGGTATGATGGAGCGTGATACAGTGTGCATGATGTATGATGGGCCCGGGGGCCCAGAGCAACGATCGTGAAGATGGCACGACGGTCATACCAGACGGTGATCCAGATCGCGCAGCTTGCGCGGATCAATTCGAATTATGGAGGGGGGGCCCTACCCGGGGAGCCCGAGGTGATTCGATGCGCAATATTCAATCATCATCTGTCGCGACTTGGGGCTCGTTGCAGTATGGGTCGTGCCATGCTGCGCCACTGTGCCGTCGTCGTCTCCAGCCTCATCGGAACGTTGTCGCCGTGTGGAGGCTAGTGCTGGTACTAGTACCGTGGTGGCATCGTCGCCGACGGTCAGGGGCGTGTCACATCCGGACCGCCGTCAATCGACTTGCGTTCGCAGCAGTACCCCTGAGAGCTCAGCCGCCCGCCAAGAGCGTTTCCCCTCTCCTCACCCGGTCCCGGCTCTCCAATGCTCAGGGTGAGCCCTTCACGCCTGATCGAGGATGATGATCTCCAACCCCCCCTAACCGTCACCGTCGGATCAGCCATCGACAATCATATGTCGAAAGAGTGCATTCTCTGAGAGTCGGGGGACTCAGGCCGTCGGAGCGGCGTGCCTCGTCCGAAAACCGAGTCTGGAGGAGGGTGTGCGCGAGGGGTCGTCTCACCGCCCAGATCGCTCGTCGCGGTCCCAGCCCCAGACTACCCCGCCGGTATCACACACGCGCTCGCACGAACGTGAGCCCCCCTGGGAGTGTCGGTCATGAGTCACGCCGACGCCGTGCGACTTGGAGGACGACCAGTGGATACGACGGCATACCGTACGACGTACGTGACGCGTACGGGATACACAGGGTACCGTGACTGACGGCTTCACGACACTCCCTCGACCTGAAGGCCGAGTTTGCGTCTCTAGATCCAGGGGCACGGATCGTAGCGCTAGACTCCGAGTGCACTTGGACCCGCCCGTACGTTAGCATACGGCATCAACGCGTTATCGACGGCTTATTGACATCACGTCGTTGAGTCGGCGGTGACACATTTCGTCCGACGTCCAGCAACGAAATCGTGTCAGCGATATGACGCGAAAGAACAAGACACGGAGAGTGCGAAAAAAAAAAAAAAAGTCTTTGTTTAGGGACTTGTAAACAAATGTCTCGAGGAGGACAAGAAAACAACAAATGGTGTCACGACCCGACGGGCGTCCGGACGGAACTCAAAAGTTGAGCACGGACGCTCTTGTCTACGTTGCAGATGAGTCACGTCGGTTCGCTTTGGGTACCCCGGTCTGGGGTGTGAGGCCTTGAGGCGTCGTAAAGTGACACGCTTCATCACGAAAAAAGGGGGAAAATAACGCAAGTCCCACTAGCCTCACGTATGCTACCGCCCACGTCGGCTGGGTAAGCACCAGAAAACGATTGAATTGAGATCCACCAGATCTGTGTATATACGTGAACACAAGACCGGAAAAACCCGCGCTCGCGTCGAACACCCTTCGAAAAAAAGAGTGGCATGGGAAAAAAAGAATTTAGGACCGCTCAACGGTCTTTCTCGCAGGCATACTAGTTGGGGAAAGCCGAAGTTTGAAGTTCGGACCTGGGTTTGGGAAGGGCCACCCACCGTGGGGGGTCGGACGACAAATGGTAATTTAAGAGGTCGCCGGAAGGCACTTCCCGCGATCAGGTTGTACGGCCGTCCGTCGTCTTCGTTATTATGTACATGACGATATACTAGACCACACAAGTCGGACCATTTTTCTAAGCATTAGAGCTTCGTCCCAGGAGCTGGAGGGAAGGGTGGTGTCATGATTGGAGGGTGGAAAACAGGTTGGGCGGGTGGTGCAGGCGCAGGTATGGGGACGGGGACGGTCATCGCTGAGCCCGGTTCACCCAGCCGTCCTGTGACTTGAGCGTTCCTGTCCATCATGAGACGGTGTAACTGTTCAGGGGCGGTCGAGATAAGACCGAGATAAGCGTGCGTAAACAGATCCACCACGAAAAGGAAAATGAAAGGGCGGAGAATCCGCCGGCCGGGTTAACGACGACGAAGACGGTATTCTAAAAATGCGCGGTGGAGCGAAGACATACCTGGAGACGAATGCCGTGCATTGCATATTTGAGTGAACCGAGTTCTTCGTTGATACGCATGTTTTCGTTCGTGAGGGCAATGTCGTTACGTCGTGCTAGGGAATCAACGGATGCAGCTACTGCGGTCACAGAGTCTCGCAGGCCGGCGAGGGTCCCCTCGAGGGAGGCGCTCAGGTTCAGGGGTGCGACGGGCGTGAGCGGCAATGAACGCTGTCCAGGGTGAGACTGAATGTCCAGCAGGCCACCCGCTGTGCGAGAGTGTGTATGAATTCTGCCGTCGGAAAGGGCTTCAGGAGGGAAAAAAAAAGAAGTGGCAGTGTCCTGTTCGGCATCGATCATATCGAATGGGTCAGGAGATGTGGGTGCTTGTGTGCGCTGGGCAGCCCGGACAGACGAGGGTCCAGCAAAGCCCTGAAGGTTACTGTCATCGGGAACATGACCGTGACGAACGTCCGCTCGGTTCGTCCTTTGCACCTCGGAACGATGCCAGGGGCCCAGGATGCTCTTGAACGACTGCATTTCGCGTTGCGTGAGATGCAAAATCCCCTCTAGGGCTTGAACCCTTTGTTTGAGGGCAGTGTTCTCCGCGGAAAGGGTCGAGACCCGGACACCGTGTATGGCGAAGAAGCCCTTTATCGATTCATACGGGCATGCAGAGATGTGGAGCTCTGATAATTCGTGACGTGGACCGATCCAGGAACAGCCATTATCAGCATGTAGACAAGGAGCGACAACTTCCGAACACGTAGCAACATGATCCTGCAACTTTGATCGCAGGATTTCGGCCGCGCAAAAGGAGCAGGTTGCGGTCTTTGAGGAACATTCCGAGTAATGATCCTGACTTTCCCAAACGGAGAGGAGAAAAAAAAAGGAGCACTAAAGCGCCCGACTTGGAAGGTAAAAAGGAGCGCAACCCACGGTTAAATCGGAATACTTGACAGAAGCACCACATCCATCGCATTCAGTGGAGCGATGGACACATACGTCTGCATGCCTCCCGCGATCCTTTCTCAAAATCATCTGGTCACAGCCCTCTTCAGAGCATGGCACCGTGATATATTGGCATGCGTCCTTCATGTGACCTTCCAATAGTTGTCGTTGACATGTGTGCGAGCAGCCAGCGCTGCGCAAAGGACACTCTACAATGAGTTCGTCCACGAGCTGGACATGCGTAACAGTCAGAAGAATGCAGAGGCTGTGGAAAGAAGAACGCCAGACGAACATGTTTCACGATAGGATTGGCCGGTGCTAAATCTTCCATTGCAAGGACAGAGCGATCAATCGGACAATGTGGTGAATGTCTGACTGCTTCCACGACACAATCATGACAGAAGGTATGCATACATGACCTAGTGGTTGTTGGGTTCGTGAATGGGGCACTGAAGCACGTTGAATCAGAATCTGAGATCGAGCGACTTTGTCATCACACGCTGTGCTTACTGGCAGATGCAACAAATCTATGTATGAATCAGCACATGAACTGCAATTGCAGTGACAGTATCGCACCAGATTGCTGTTCGGTGGCTCGACGTAGTTCAGCGAGGTCATGCTTAAGGGAGTGCTAGAGATGGTGACGGGCCAAGGAGTTCCCACTGTCAACTGTACAACTTACTTCAAGCTTCCAATAATGGTAATCAGACTTGAGTATTTTTACGTCAAGGTTGTTGCTCAACTTGAAGCTACTCTAATCTCCATTTCGAAGGACTGATGTTGGTATGCTCATCGTAGTTATCGTATGAACCATCACAGTAACTAGAGTAAAATATACACCGGGACCGCTGATTCCATTTTGTCATCACAACCTTTCCTTCTCTTTGATTCCGTCCGCCGGCCATTATTGAATACCAACCGTGATTGCATGGGAGCCAGGGCGTGTCCTGGCGCCCGTTCCTGTGGTCGTCTGAGGAAGTGACCAGCGCCTTGGGTAGTCATTATGGCCTGGTGTTATGTTTGCTGTGAGTTGTTGCCAGGGGTGCAGTGGATGTCGCAAGCGAAAGGACGTCGAACGACATGGCGGGGAGATCGAGAGTAGGGAAGACGCTATCTCCACTAGGCACCGCTTTCTTGCTATGTAAGTTTTGGGTGACCTGTGAATGGAGACCACTGACAGATAACTGCAGTGCAGGATGTAAGCTTGAGTAGGGCCATCATGATTCCAAGTCATACTGGGTTACTTCCCGCTTCAGTCGCACACCGCGAAAGAAGGCCATCAAGAGACCTGCCGCCGAGATGACGGCGACAATTTTCGTGACATCGGCTATGAAGAATACAGCCATCGACGATGAGTGTCGACGCCGGTAGTCGATTGCCACCTGTCATCCGCGTATAGTAGCCGCTCACCCTGCCTTCCTGGTTAGCAGACATATATACGTACCTTTGCTTCCGTCCCCCTAAGGTCGGCCAGCGTACTCACGTTGAATGAGCTGGCAAGGTCCTCCTCGACTAATGAACACGTACGATGGATGCCATAAAGCGTACCGATCCCGATGGCTGGCAGTCTATCTCTGCGTATCAAAGGACATCATCAGTTTCGAATGGTCCACCGAAGGCACCTGGTCGTGCACATAGACTTGTGCAATGCAAACAAAATTCAACACTCGTCCGTAGTTCGATAGAGCAAAACAAGTCAAGGATGGCTACTACTCACCGCCCAGGTGGTGTGTACACATCACGGCAATCAGGTGCGAGCGATCGTACACGATCACCGCCCACGAGAGTTACCGATCGGTGAACATCGAGCAGACGTAATTCTTGGTGCGCAGAAGTTTGTTAGAAGGCGTATAGCGGCATGGTCCGGTTGTGACGTAGACGATGTGCTTTGGCCAACTTCCCCTTGAAACTGAAGAATCCAGACGCGGAAGCTCACAAGAAACGGCATTAGCAGCGGGGAAAGACCTTCGCATTTGCGAAGAGCAGCGACATCATCGACGAAGGACAGCTCCATCATCAAGATCTCAGCACATCTTCTCTCACTGATGGAATCTTATGCGTGACTTGCTTACCTACTTATTACTCACTGGGACGTACATTAAACGAGCGAGGAGGCGCGTAAAGTTTTGAGACCCAATGAAAATGTTGGAATCAGGTAACGCAGGGCAATTTAAACGGACTATTTTTGCGGTGACCTGATTCTGTGATGCTGCGGCGAGCTTCGTACTCCTGAAACTCACGATAAGGATGAGCGCAGTGATGCGGGGGTACCGATGCTGTAATGTCGCGGAGAACTGTCAGCCCCTCTATCCCATGAACTGAGTTAGACTGAGCTGCAGCCGCACTTGCTTAGAGTGCAATGCCGGCTGCAAGGACAGCGTCTGTGTGCCTACCAAATCGATAAGTCGAGGACCATGCAGCACCTGTAGGGTTCACATGGAGCGCAAGGCACAATGAAGCTATAGTGATCGGCTCGAGCTTCAAACCTTCTCAAGAAAGACGACCGAGACTTTGTTCATCAGATCCGAACTAGACTTTACAATGGAACAATGTGCACGTTTCAAGCTGTCGTCGGGACCGAGCGTGGGTCACCAGCCCGCTTAGTTCATCTAGACAGCCAAGGCCGCCCAAGAGGATCCGACTCGTAGAGAAGGGTTGAGTTTCAGGTGAAGCAGGCAGAAGTGACTAAGCTCGGTGACCGTGTGCAAGCTTCACTAGCGAAGTACCGGATGCGATCTGAAACTCGTCCGTCCCGCTGCTTATCATTTTCCCTCCTCTTTTCAGCATTCGGCCCTGCGCACGAACGACATCGGTCATTCGTCTCTCCGCGTCGCCCTTACGCTCAGATACGCCGTCCACGTCACGTAGTCTCTGACTGCTTGCCTTGCGAGTGGATCTGGGAGGCTTGCGTTGGACAGTCTTGGATTGGTTGCCTTTCTTGCTACCGTCAGTGATGGTCTTCGGCGCTTCTCGAAGCGCAAAAGCTTTCGCAAGGTGCCCGATGTGCAGATTGCGGACATGAAACATACGCTTTTCGTCTGCCGGATGCGTAGAATAAGCCCTCATATGGGAGAGGAAGGCTCTTCGTGCAAGTTCCAAATGCTACATAACTCACATGAGAGTAGAAAGATAGCAAAAAGAAGTAGGTGCGTACTTCCTTTCTTCGTAACACCCACCGCTCAAACGAGAGCTGTACGTCGGTCGCGCGGGTTTCATACTCGGATTCTTTGCCTCCAAACCCTTTGGCCAATATACTTTCGACACTCGTTCCCTCAAGTGAGACGTTTGTATTTTGGTCGTTGCCCGATCTGTCGACCAGATCCCCCCGCATCTTCCCTTCCACCCACTTTACCCACTCGGATTCACTCGGTGCGGCAATACTCCATGCTTCTCCTCCCTTTCCTGCACGTGCAGTACGTCCGACCCGGTGCACGTATTCAGTCGCTCCACCTTCAGTAGGTAGATCGTACTGGATGACGGCACGTACAAGTGGTAAGTCGAGGCCGCGAGAAGCAACAGATGTACAAAGGAGGACGGACGATGATGGGGAAGGTTGTTTTTGTTTTCCATTGCCGGACGTTGTAGAAGAGAAGCCACGAAGGGATGCATGACGGGTTGATGTAGGAAGAGAACCGTGAAGCCGATAGATATGGGTGTCGGGAAGAAGCGGGGATTGCACGAATATGCCCTTCTCCGAACCTTCGTCCTCCGAGGAGAGCTCATTATCATCATGTTTTTCATCACCGGAATCAGGCCCCCCTGAGTCAGATCCTTCGTCTTCCATTTTTGAGCCGCCCAATAATTGCCAGTGAAAATCGACAGAATCCGTGCAGCTAAGGAACACGATGATTTTCGAACCCTTTCTTGTTTGATTTTGCGCAAGAATTAAACGTAGAAGGGCAACAAGTGCAACCAGTCGCAGCTTCAAGGGCACAATGACGTACTTTTGAGCAAGCTGAGCGGGTGGAGTGAAGTTTTCAAGCGACAGAGCCAGTGGAGAGGCATTTTGGGGAGGTGAGAAATGCTCCTTCTCGGAAGCAAATGCTTTAACCATGACCGGGTTCACCAGTGTCATCCCTGCTAGTTTCTGAACGTCCTCGCGGATGGTTGCAGAGCAAAGGATGGTTCGGCGTCTGCATTGCCAATCCCAGCCACCAACTTCCAAGCTTTTGCCCTCACTGACAGCCTGGACGGCCAGTTTCTGGCGCCCGTCCAACCCTTGAATGATCCCCTTGACTGTTTCCTCAAAGCCAAGTTCCATTAGCCGATCTGCTTCGTCAAGTACTAGCCACCTGCACTTTCCGACGTTGAACGAAGATGTATTCTGCAAGTGATCAAGTAGCCGTCCCGGCGTCGATACAAGTATTGGAACACCTTTCCTCAAGCGCGCTTTCTCATGGGCCCGGGTCGCGCCACCTGAAAGTAGGCCAGAGACGAGCCAACGGGTATACCGAGTGGACGACACGGCATCCTCGGCTTCGTCATCGGGTCGAAGTTTGAGTTTAAGGAGGGAATCAAGGACATCCGAGATTTGCTTTGCCAGTTCGCGAGTGGGGGCAATAATAACCGCAAGTGTACCTATAGACCGGTCGATATAGGAGTGGATGCTCAAGGGAAGGAGGTCGTGAATGATGGGAAGGAGAAACGATAGGGTCTTTCCAGACCCTGTTTGCGATTGTATGAACACGTCTCGTTCTGCCATGTCTCCCGAGGGAGGGTTGGTAAACACGGGAAGGGCCGCTCGTTGGATAGACGTAGGTTTTGTGATGCCCAATTTAGACTCTAAGTGGGCAACTAGAAGTAGGTGGAGTCCGAGCTCTGCGAACCCAGAGGAGGATGCGAGTGGGGCATTGCTGGGCTGCGAAGGGGCTTTGGGCGCAGACCTGCGCTCTGGGACGTCAATCTTTGGATTGTAGGAGAATAACGAAGATATAATTTTTGCAGGGGGATCGCGTGGGCCAGCACGCCGGTCATCTGCAGGTATAACGCTTTGGCCTACTGGTTCATCCCGCCGGGGTCGCTTCGCTGGCCGAGTAGCGTTTGCTTCACCCGCATCGGACTCATCATCTGGAGCCGATGCTTGGAAAACCTGGCGAGCAGATCCTTGCACCTTCCGCTTCTGCGCTCGCTTGGTCTTTAACCTGACGACACCTCCACCATAGATGTTTTCGGCGTGGCGCAAAATGCTCACCTGTCAGTCCATCGGCCTGATCTCCTGCTGGGGATATGCTTCGAAATGGCTGGAACACTAGTTGCGATATTTAAGACCAGCCCATCATCCATATCTTTCCCCTAGTAAATTCTCACTCGAGCCTGGGGGTATGTTTGCGTCTGGGCAGTAGCGTTAGCCGGGTGCACCGGACTTGGAGAATACGGTCAGACTGAAAAGGCAGTTTCTTCTCACGTGTGTCGCGGTACATTTGAGCCACGTCTCCTTTTCCTACTCAACGAGTATCTTGAACTACTACTTGGTTGTCATGTTTGTTCGCACCATCTCTCTCGCGTTCATTATTATATCCATTGCCGCCTTATTTAGCGCGCATTCCGTAGATGCTGCGAAAGGCCCAAAGATCACACACATGGTTTATTTTGACATGAAGCATGGCGACAAAGAACTAGGACGAGGTCAGTGTCGCGTACCAATATGAGGAAACTGAGAGGTTGAATGAACTTGCAAGTTGTGATGGGTTTGTACGGTGGTGTATGTGTTCCTTTCCTATTGTGCTCTTGGAGTTGGACTCAGCGAGATCATTTGGCAGACTGTCCCAAAAACTGTCGAGAACTTCCGCGCGTTGGCAACTGGCAAGGACAAGACTGGTGCCGAACTTGGCTTTGGGTATAAGGGTTCCAAGTTTCATCGTGTCATCAAAGACTTCATGCAAGTCCTATCCAATTTATGCTATTCAGTTTGGTAACAGCACTTCCTCCTTCAGGATTCAGGGCGGAGACTTCAGTACGTTGCGTTTTCATTTTGCAGGGTATATTTTTCCGACTAAGTTGTGATTCCTACAGCACGCGGTGACGGTACTGGTGGCAAGGTGGGTACCTCTTTAGGCGTCCTTTAACTGACTCTAACTTTCATCCTCTAGTCAATCTACGGTGACAAGTTTAAGGACGAAAATTTGTGAGTTATGAAATGCTGTCGACCCCGGTTCACTTCAGCTGTTCCGTTAGCAAACTCAAGCACACTGGCCCTGGCGTGCTTTCCATGGCCAACTCAGGCAAGGACACTAACGGTATGTTTGCTCTGATTTCGTTCCTTAGCATTTATGCCTGAGGTACCTCCGTTTTAGGATCTCAATTCGTAAGGCCGATGGCTATCAGGTAGTCCGAACTAAAAACTGTCATTTAGTTTATCTGCACAGTTGTTACCGATTGGTTGGATGGTAAACACGTAAGTTGCAGTGTTTTTTCCCCTGGAAAGGGTTACTGATATGATCTCCTTAGGTTGTATTTGGGAAGGTCATGGAGGGAATGGATGTCGTCGACGCAATCCGTATGCTGCTTTTATCCACTTTCTCGCTTTATACTCACCGACCGTATAGAGAATGTTGAGAAGGATCGTAATAATCGACCACTCGTAGACGTTGTCGTCCATGATTCTGGAGAGGTTCGTCCGAGTACCGAAGTTTGTTACCACTCACCAATAAAGTTCCCGCAGTTGCCCGTGCGGCCTGTTGTGGACGAACAAGGAAATGAGGTACCACTCCGCGCTGAGCTCTAGTTCGGCCGCCTACGCTTTCATGGATACATCATGTCAATAAAATCATCTGTTGTTTATTCCACAGGATCTCGAAGATGAACCTGCACTTCCTGAAACGTCCGTTGGTGAAATAGTTCCAGTAGTACCATCGCCTACCGCGAAACTGACGGACGCTGCACCCGCTACCCCTACCGTTACTTCGCACATCCTAGACGATGTGACAGACGAGGAGACTGCTGGCCCCTCATCGTCATACCTGGGGCTCGCTGGCATCATCTTTCTCATGCTGACCGTGCCTTGCGCATTTTACATTTGTAAAGGACCACGGTTGACATTGTTGCGTCGCCTTGTCCAGAAAGCACGGGATAGAGGCTACCGCCGTGTCAGCGTCGATGATGTAGAGAAGTAGGTACCTCAACGAAGTATACATTCACGTCCTTTTGCACCCATTCCTTTGACATTGTCATCAGTCCTTCCTATGATTGGACTGAATTAACCTAAATGTCGTGCTCTGTGGAGACGGTTTTCATCGTTTTCCCTTTGGCCATGTCATCGGTGGACAAGGAAGAGTACCTGAAAGGGAGTCGGCAAGGCTGACAAACAGCTTAGTTGGTCACCATATATGCGCCGTTCTCGCGATCCTTGTATACCGTTTGCTCCACCAAGCATGGTCAAAAGTAATTGGGGCATGGCCCGGTGGCAGCAAAGAAAGTAGCGATGGCCGACATAGATTCCGCTTTAATGACAGTAGAAGACATCGATGGAAGAGTTGGCCAATCCAAAGTCCACCGGCGATGGAGGGGACTCGGCGTAACCTGGCGTGTCCATGACAAGGGCTATCCCGTTCAGCGACCGACATGTCTGCGGAAGCTGCAGCAGCCCACTTGGGTGATTTTGATCAGTGTGGAGTCACTTGCCACTACCGCTCCCCAGCCCAATACGCGTTTATGAAGAAACGTTCCAAGTAAGACCAAGATGATCCCAATCTCAGCAGCTCGTTGCTCTTTAGGTCTACGTCCCGTCCATGTTTTGCGGCGGAGGTAGCTAAACGCGGTGCATGGCTGCAAGTCTTCAAAGCCAAGTGCACGCAAAGAAGTGAGCGATGAAGGCAAGCAACCGGACGGGGAAGACTTTAGAGTCAGCCATAGTCACTGGGTGGCGTAGGCGATGCCAGATGTCCGAGTGTTGGTCAAAAAGGGAGCATCCAGCGCGGAACCATAGTCTTGAAGGACAGACACGGTGCGGCATGTGTGAAGCCGGATCCAAGAGATCAGTGTATGGTTTCAGGTTGTGCGGGTGGGGGAAGATAAGGATTGAATTGGGGAGGATAATCCGGGTCCGGTAGCATGATGATGTTCACGGTAGGAGTGACCGGGTTAAGTAATGCAAGTCAGATGCACAGGCACGTCCAAATCGAAGGGACAAGAACACATTCCACGGTCTGAAGGTCTTGCCCCTGGCAGATACAACTGAAGGGAAATTGTCAGGCATGGAATCGCCCTAACGCAAGTAGATAAAAAGTCTTCTGATATTTTTGGAGAACCGTGAAGTGACTCAAGTGGACCCTGCAGCATATGTCCCATGAAGCTGATATAGAAGGGATGGAAGTGGCATGCGTAGCAGTTCCTTAATTTGAAACGCAATACCACAGTAAAGATAACGGAGATTTGGGAAGAGCGACTCAACACGAGTGGTAACGGGGTAAGGTGGCGGCGGATTCCCGGTCGAATCTAGATTGGCAGTTCGTTGTAGACAGGACGAGGCGAGCGTAACTCCGAAGGGTAGCCCACTTGGTTCAAAGTGTAAGTGGTCTCCTAAACGAATAGTACTTTCGGGAACAATGGGAGAAAACTATTTGCTGCCAACCAGAGGGCAGCTAGGGTCTTGAAACATCTTACCTCATTTCCCGGTGTCATTTCTTACTGACGAGGTGCTTCTAGAAGACATCTCGTCAACGGGGATGAATCGAACAACTCTCGCCAAAGGGCGTCCAGCGCTGGTTCTTTGAATATGCGACATGCTCTGGCCAGGGCTGCTAAATTGGAAAGCACCTGTACCACTGACAGGCAGATCAAAATGGGGAGAGACATTCAAGAAGTCCTCTTGCATACATGATGCTGCATCGCGAGTCAAGCAGAGTCACCGCTAACTCAGGCTTGAAGTAATGGGGATGTCCCGGTGTCGGAGTCACCTCACTGGCAGTGATTGTCCCCGTTCCTTCTGGCAGTAGCAGTGCAGCCCTGAGTATTTCTTCTTTCGTGCCAAAATGGCAAGGCTTGTGGATTGGCAGGACTGGCGCGTGGTCCTCCCTCCTGAGGTCGTGGGAGTCGGTGCTCGAGGACCTGAAAAGGCTCTGGTTGGGCTCAACCCGAGACTCCAGGTAGAATTCGACAGGTGGCAGCCTTTTCGGAGTGGGCTTCTCGCACAAAAAGTGGCTCAGGTTGTTCAAGTTGGTGCACTGGCACCCTCGGGGCGCAATAAGGTCTAAGGGATGCCAGTCACCGTCCTATCTGACATATGCGGTAATGCAATGTCCACTAACACTTACAGACTATCACCACTTATGGCCCGACGAGCTCAAAAAAGGTTCCCCTTCTCCTTGGACCGTGATATAGGAAAAAAAGAAACCTACGCCCTAGGATGTGAAAGTATGTATCTTTCAACATGAACTGGGCTGATTTTCGCGAACTGAGGTGCATGTGGACGTCAACTCGTAAAATGCAAATCAATGAGTGTCCCATCATAGTAAGGGTGCTAGTACGTAGCTGCGGCAAAGGAGCGTCCGTTCAGGTCTCAGGTCTTGGATGTCGTGTGCTCCATTCCGCCCAAGCTGCACCATGTGTTAGGAAAGTACAATGTCGAGGGTAAGCGAGGCTTTTTGCGCTCGTGTAGGCTAATCTCTTGCGTTGGCAAGTTAACTCCCTAGCAGTCACGCATACGCGTCTCTTCTCCCTGGTTGGTCACTTTTTATCCCTTTCTCGTTGCGGGCTCTGTTTTCTCAGATACATGGTGGTTCTTCCACTAAAACCAGAAGATGATTCTCATGCGAAGACAGTGGCACACTGCTTTATCGACCATGGTGGTGCAAGAACGAAGACCCTGGTGGATTGATACTCATTGAGAGCATACCTGTCAATATCCTTTCATGAGAACGTCAGCGCGTGTACTAATCGCATAAAATCCCGCAGGATGCGCTTTCTTGGCCCTGGGCTCCCGTTGAACCAACGGTTTACAGCCGCCCCGCCCCAATTATGGTGTGCAAGTTTGCCCTTCTTTGCAGCCTTTTGCTAGCTTCTGCAGCTCTCGCTGTTCCCTCTTCTCAGCTGGAGGCTCGCCTTATGCGCCGCAGCGAGCAATGTAACTCGCAGCCCATCAAGCGCGTGGAAACGCCTACTGGCTCTGTCTCTGACATACATTACACCTCCAACTGGGCTGGTGCTGTCTGGAATGAGGGTGACGTTCGTATCTTGCACTTGATGTGATTATCCACCATCCCATTCTGTTCCTAACAGGACTCTTTCACCACCGTCACTGGCACCTTCACTGTCCCCACCCCTCCAGGCAACAACGGTGGTGCTGCTGCTTGGGTTGGTATCGATGGTAACACCTGCGGCAACGCTATCCTCCAGACTGGTGTCGATTTCACGGTCTCTAACAAGGAGGTCACATACAACGGTGAGCCGCGCGGGACCTATTGCTCCGAATAGATTTTTATCTCTTCGTCAAACAGCTTGGTGGGAGTGGTGGCCCGATTACTGGCATGATTTCACTGGTATCGACATCCGCGCTGGTGACGTTATCAAGGCCACCGTCGTTGCTAGTTCCAAGACTTCTGGCACGGCCGTCATCGAGAACCTGACCAC
>JBBPKI010000622.1:0-20189 GCA_038089155.1 Nevesoporus exiguus
CTCTATTTTTTCACCTCAGAGGAGATGGAGCTGGATCCAGATGCTACCAGAGTTGCAGTAGCAGCCATGGCCTTCACAGCTCTAGAGGTAGACTTCAGACACTCCTTAGCAGAGTGGCTGGGTTGTCCACAGAACAAACAAAGATTGTTGTCCAAGCAGCACTGACATTCCTCCAGAAGGAGCTTTCTATCTTTGCCCAACTTGGATGAAATGGCAGGGTTAGGAGTACTGCCCTTTTTACCTTTGTTATTATCTCCAGAAGAGCCAGAGGTGTTTGCAGTGGGAATGGAGTTGCTTTTGGACTTGTTGTCCTTCAGCTTGGTGGAAGTGGAGGCGGAGATGTTGGAAGCAGACTTGGAGGGATGCTGGTTTCCAGAGTTGGAACTGGAGGTCTTGGTTGCATGGTTGATCTCTTCCTTGTGCTCTCAATACCTATGGTTGATCTGCTGGGCAAGAGCTTGGAGATTGTAGATATTGTCTGGCTTACCCTGCTGGGACAACTCATCCTTGATGCAGTCCAGCAGTCCATTGTAGAAACTCCAGCAGAGTGCACCAGAGCCCAAATCCCAGACTTGGGATGCTAGGCAGTTCCACCCGACAATGTACCTAGAAATTCTTTGTGAGTCTTTCATTCACAGTTGCTTGAGTTGAGCTTCTGTGTCTGTGACTGGGTCATGGGGACCAAAGTTAGACTGTAGTTCGAACAGGAATGTCTTCCAGTCTGACATCCAGAGCAGATGAGACTCTGGAGTTTCAACTCCGAGCAAGTCCAGTTTGAAATACTCTAGGGCGAAGCCCTTCAGATATGATTGTGCAAACATTACCTTTGTCCTGTCCTTCTTAAAGGACTTGGGGTTTGCTTGGAAGTTCAGTTCACACTGAACTATGAACAGATGGAGTTTCTTGGCATTGGTTCCATTGAATGGGTCCAGTTCATGGACCTTTATCTTCAGAGCATCGAAGCCTTTCTTGTGATGCAATGCCTATCTGGTCATGTCTCGAATTGCTTCAGTGAGCTGAGCGAATGGTTCGAAAGCCAGTGGGACATCATTTGCGCCATCAAAGGCATTACCTTGTCCTTGACCCCAAGGGTCATTGGAGTCGTCAGTGTTTTTGGAGTCGGAGCCAGAGAAGTTGCCATTATCTCCATCATCATCCCCTGGTACTGGAGGTGGAGGACCACCAGACCCACCACACTGTCATATCTGTGCCAAACCAGCCATCTCTGCCTCCTCTGGCCCCTTCTCCAACCATCTCTGGTCTCCTCTGTCCCCCTCCAGTCCACCTCTGTCTCCACCACACACAGAGCTCCTTGGAGCTCCACTCCTCCAATCAGACCTGCAGCTGTGCTCACTCAGAACCTCCCAAATATTATCCCCGTTTGTCCTTCTCTTTGTTCTTTCATCCCTTCTCCGTTCCTTAGTATTACCCTTGACATTCTGCAACCCTTAGATCACTTCTTATCTCCTAGAATATTTTCATGTGTTCTCCAACTTTGTCAGATACTATTTTCATCCCATTTAGTATCTCTCTCGCTTACTCTGCACTATTTAACTCCTGTACCTCCTGTATGTACTCAGTACAAATATCAACTAAATCACTCTCCCCTCATTTCATGATCACCCCATCTCCTCCCTGTTGGACTCCTATTCCTCCAAAATATGAGGACATGGACCTGCTTAGAGGTGTGACACATAAGTCCTGTGCTGATGTCCTCCTGAGTACCTCCGGTCCAACTCCTATACTAACTCCTCCATCAACCCCTAGAACTCCACAACTCTGGTTGGACTTGAGTCCAGAGAAACTGGCATTTAACACATGCCCCACTTCTTCTTCATCCTCCTGTAGTTCCCTGAAATGGGGTCCTTCAGGGGATTCTGAGTCCACTGGCAACAGTGTCAGAGGAGACAGAAGGCTTCAATTTTGACAATAGCCTGAGGCAGAGTCGCCAGGCCTGACAGTCAGGCTGATGAACTTGCCAGGGATGGTGCGAGAACTGCCAAAGGCAGTTCATAGTGTGTGTTTGCATTGGATGGTGTGCGCACGAGAAGACATTGAGAATTGTATGGACCTAGACAAGTATTAGTATGAATATACTGTCAAGTCTGGTTTCTCCAGGTCAAGTCCAACCGGAGGTCCAAAGGGGCTAAGGGGGGAGTAGAGGGTGAGCAGCAGAGGTGGACCAGAGTCCAAGCAGAGGAGCAGAGACAGAGGGGACTTATGAGGACTTGGCACAGGACTTATATGTCTGCGCCCTTGTCTGAGTCCGGTCCTCAGATTTTGGAGGACATTGAGGCAGAGGTTCTGGAGAAGAGGAGAGGCAGAGGGAGATCAGACAAGATTTAGAAGGAGTGACTTATGCAATATTTGTACTGAGGACATATAGAGCGGGGTACAAAGACTTATATACTAAGGAGAAGGGTGACTAATTCTAGGATCAATGCAAGGTGTGAAACAGAGGAGTTCAGGGATAAGGGGTAATGGAAATCAAGGGATAAGTGAAACATAGGGATGAGTACAGGGTTGGGATAAACAACAATGTCATAAAGGATGAGTTATAAAAGAGTCCAAATAAGGAAACTACAAGGGTGAAGGAAAACCGACTGGAGTTGTGGCAGAGTTGAGACCAAAGGCACCAGAGTTGAGTATGAGGATAGAACTCTGAGGGATAGATGACTGAGGATGGCAGACGGAGGGGCTGGAGTAGGCCAGAGTGGGCCAGAGTAGGTGCCATAGGGGGGCAGGTGGATGGATGTAACAGTAACCCCTGATGCAGACCGACACACATAGGTCTTCCCCCCCTCTTCCACACCTTTGTGCACAAGTACCACCCCTGGAAACTAAGATCATGCCACAACACCATGCCATGACCCCTCTGGATGCAGGAACATACCCACAGGAATCCTAAGGTATGCAGACCAAGTGCTGCCTCTGGAGGGAGTGAAAATCGAAACCTCCAAGACGAGGATAAACTACCTAGAAGCCCAGGAATTCTTTTACAGCTTTTTAGCGAAATTCAAGCCTTAGTATGGTTATCAGGGACACTAAGACAGTGCAAAACCCCCCTGCATGTAATTCCAAAAAATGCTAACCCTCAAAGAACATCCAGAATGATGTCAAAAACTATAACAACACCCCTGCTTCATCACACCTTTAGAATTTGAAGCAACCTGCCCAATGACTCAAGTAATGTGAGTGGATGACCACTGAGTACCTACCTACCACTGACAGTCACCAAGTCTAGCGAAGAGCTCCTGAATACCAGAAGTATAGAGTTTTCCCAATGTCACAAGTCACTTTACCCAAAGCCCAACCTCTATGATCTCTACCTGACTCAACAAGTTGCCCATGACATGAAGCAAGGCACAACACAGTGTCAGTGGATCCCCTTCCCCCAGATGAGGATCTAGGAGGGAGTCCGAGATGTAAGTTCGATGGAAAGTTTGACAGTGAAGTCAAGGAAAGTCCAACGATGGCCAGGCTCTTTCAAGAGATAACCCCCCAGTTCATTGAAAGATGATCTAAGATGGAACTGAAGGACAATCTGAAGGATGATAAGTTGAAGATGAAGTCTGATGATGGTCCAATGAATCCATACACCCATCCACCCCCATATGCCCCCTCAAGCACACTCTATCAAACAATGTCTGAGACAATGAAAAACTACCAAACATACAGTAAACATAGACTTATTTATTCACCCCCCCTGCCCCCCTAAGTTATTGCTATGGCTTTCCCCTAGGGCCCCTTCACCTCAAGACCGAAGGAGGGAGTCCCCTACAACTTCAAAGGAGGTGCAAGCTACATCTTAAGACCCACCCCTCCTCCCTTTCACATCTTTCACTTGCTATGAAGACGTTAAGCCATCCAATGCACTCCAGATCCCCTTACCATGCCTGGTACTGATGGCCAGTCTTGGCACCCAGAGAAGTGCATCTATTAGATCCATGGATCTAAGGAGGGAGTAGTATAGGAGTATAAGGTACAAGCAGTGAGCAAGTACTGGCTCTGATTATGTGGAGATTCTAGGACGAAGTGATAACGGAGTCCAAAGAGAATCAGTAAAGCATAGAAGAGTATATGACTAGATGAAGAAAGGAAGCATAAGCAAACACCTCAAACCTTTTCACTTTTACCATATAGGAATGATCAGAATGGACTTGCTCCAGTCCAGGCATAAAGTGGAAAGCCTAGAGTTAATGGATCTCGCCATATTTTCGATCTCAGTACATGCTTTCCCCTTCTAAAGTCAAAGCTCCTATATTACAGACACTTTAAACTTTCTTACAGCTACTACAACAGACAAGCCCCATTCATACACTAAGTTTAATTGACCCTTAACGTTCCCACTCTTTCATTACGATATGCTTGCTTCATAGAATGTGCCATGGTTCTCGAGGACAAGAATCTTAAGATGGGCATAGTGTTGGTGATCCAACATGCTTGCATCCTTGCTAAGCGAGTTAGCTAACAGCTATATGCTCTCATGGCACTTAGCTAGTTTATTTAACATTATGATACTCTAGAAGCCAAGTCCACAGAGGCTAGATCTTAGTGACATCACAGGTATGCCTCATGGCATGATGTCATAGCTAGGTATGATACCGGCCCTAAGGTGGCCCATGTGCATTAGCCTGCCCTTAAGTACTTAGCTAGACATATATAAGTCCAATAGAATATGCCCCAAGGACTTCAAGCAAAGTCTCTTGTTGGTTTCCCCATAAACCTCTTGACTTAGTCTAAGGCCTCCTAAAGCCTTCTCTTAAGCCTTCCCTTATACACTCCTTAAGACATCTCTAGTGACCCCTAAAGGGTAGTCATGGACTGCATTCCCTCTGACTTTACGAACTCTTGACCTTAGGGTTATGGGTTGTAACAATGGCTGTGGGTATAGGTTTTATGTGGGTATGGATGTGGGTCCCTATAACTGGACCCACACCCACCCACACCCATTACTAACACTGATCTGGATATGACAAGTGAAAATTGTTCACCATGCAGCAGTATCAATTTCTGTTCTTTTATCTTTATGTTTTGGTGGAAAGATACAGAATTACAATATATTTAAGCTTGCCTACATAGCAGATTTCTTAAACTACAGTATTGACCCTCAGTAGGATGCTGATGGAAAGAATACAAGTGGATAGGATAATGACAAGCCCTGTCATACCTAGGTCATGCTTGCCACATTGAATCTCTGCTGTGGCATTAGTGCAGAGCAGTATTGCTACATCAACAAGTTGTACTATCACTGCCACAACTACCAGTGGAGGTTTCTTTTGTTGGCCAGCTGTGTTATGCTTTGTACTGTACATCTATTTGCTCACTAATAACCTGATCCTATGTCATCCTGTTCACCATCATATCTGTGTTATCTGACCATCTCCACCTCTTTGGCCTCTCTCCAGCCTGCTCCAGCCACCTCTGTCACCCTCAGTTCACCTCTGCTATCATCTCCTCCAGTGCTCCACTCCTCTGCTCCTCTGCTTGGACTGGTACTTGGCTATACTCATGCTTGGACCTCCTTTTGTATCATTCATTTTATCTTAACATTATTTATTTTTCATTTTTTCTTTGTAACACTTCACAATATCTATGCCACACTTTATGTTCCTCTGACATCATTCCTATGCTCTCCATTCACATTATTCATGTTCTCCATTTCATTGCATACCTCTATATCTGACTCTGTTTATATTTAAAAATGTCATTCCTCTTGTATTATCTTTAGCATAAATATCAACTAAGTTAGCTCTCTTCTCTTTTCATAATCCCCCTATCCTCCTCCTGTCAGACATCTACTTCTCCAAAACTCAAGGATATGGACTTGTTCAAGGGTATAATACATAAGTCCTGCATCAACATCCTCTTGAGTATCTCCATCTCTGACTCCTTCATCTGGACTTCATGTTCACTCTGCTGCTAACTTCTTCTAGCACCTCTTCTAGCCCCAGACCCCTAATTAAATTTGAGTCTGGAGAGTCTAGACTTAACAGTCCACTTGTATGCAATCATATGTGGTTAAGTGGCTTGTGTTAAATTGTCCCAGACTCTCCAGACTCAAGTCTGATCAGAGGTCCAGAGGTACTGAGGGGTGGTTGACAAAGTTTGTCTCAGAGTTGGACCAAAGTCCAAAGTGGAGGTGTTGGAGTGGAGTTGCATGGAAAGGATGTCAGCACAGGACTTATGTGTCGCACCCTTGAACAGGTCCATGTCCTCATATTTCGGAGGAGTGGAGTTCTGACAGGAGGAGGAGGGGATTGCAACAAGAATTAGGAGAGTGGGAATTAAGTTGATATTCGTGCTAAGGTTACATGACAGAGATACAGAGGTTTTATACTAGGAGGTAAACAGGGACATCAAGGATGTCAGGGAATGAGTGATATAATATCAAGGGTCCATAAGAGACCAAGAAGGGATGAGGGAAGCGAAGGGAAGTACAAACAGAATGTATGAAATGATATCCAGGTCCAAAGTATAGCTGAGTCCCTATGCAAGCACAGCCTTGGTCTGGAGCAGAGGAGTGGAGCTCTGAGCATGGAGGAAGCGGAGGTGGACTGAGGGTGATGGAGGTGACTGGAGTTGGTCAGAGATGGGGCCAGAGGAGGCAGAGATGGATGGGATGTCATGGATATGACAGCTTGTAATGATATAATGGTATTAATTCCTGTGATTCATGGTCCATAAAAGTCAAATGAATGAACAGTGGCCAAGAAATATATTAAAGTAACAATGTCACTTTGAAGCATCATATTCATAGTTTGATACTGTACTCAAGAAAGGTACTTTGAATTTTCATGTATGTTTATTGGTCATATGGAAGGCAGAACAGACTAATCAGTGTATTTGACATTGCAATATCCACTTGTCATATCCAGACCAGTGATAGTACATAGCTAGTTTACCCATATATCTGGTATACTACTAGTATAGTGTGGATATGGGTTGGCCTCAAAATACCCCTCAGTTTATCCCTGCTTATCCCTAGTCTTATATAGAATGACCCATAGGTAAACCCACCACAATCCTTGGGTGAACCCACTGTGGGTATGGGTGTGGGTTAAACTTTGTGTACCCACAGAAAAACCCATATCCATAGTGTGGGTGTGGGTATGGCCCCTGATACCCATGGGTTTACCCATGCTATTCCCTAGCACCAATAATGCCCACAAAGACCCTCTCTCAGCATTGGTGACCAATGGATCATGCATATGAGCACATCTCATACAAATTTAACCTATTCTTAATGCAAGTCATGGTGTCACACTTGGACTCAGATTCCTGCAAAAACTGTGTTAGTACAAAATAAATATCAAGTGAACCCTGTCTCATAAGCTTCTCACTCAGATGTGCAAAAAGCACCTCAAAAGTCTCATCCAAAGCATAAAATGCATACAAGAGAAAAGTAAGAAACATAAGCATTGGATCTCAAGACTTGACTTGGCTGTCAAGTCCGGGATCTCTGGGTCAAGTCTGACCAGAGGTCCAAAGGGGCTAAGGGAAGAAGCAGAGATAAGAGGCAGAGGTGGACCAGAGTCCAAATGGAGTAACAGAGACAGAGGGGACTTATGAGGACTTGGCGCAGGACTTATATGTCATGCCCTTGTCTAACTCTGGTCCTCAGATTTCAGAGGATGTGGGAGCAGAGGTTCCAGAGGGGAGAGGATGAGGCAAGGAGATTGGATGAGAGGGAGAGGAGAGACTTAATCAATATTCATACTAAAGAGATACAGAGCAGAGTACAGAGAACTTATATACTTGAGGAGAAGATGACTAATTCTAGGAGCAGAATTGTCATATCCATGCCAACCAGCCATCTCTGCCTCCTCTGGCCCCTTCTCCGACCAACTCCAGTCACCTCCATTCCCCTCTAGTCCACCTCCGTCTCCACCACACACAGAGCCCCTCAGAGCTCCACTCCTCTGATCAGACCTGTGGCTGTGCTCGCTCAGAATCACCCAGACATTATCTCCATTTGTACTTCCTTTTGTTCTTTGACCCTTGATCAGTCTTTACTTGTATCCCTGACAATCCTTGACCCTTACTTCACTTCTGACCTCCTAGAATATTTTCATATGTTCTTCACCTTTGTCAGATAGTATTTTCATCCCATTTTGTACCTCCTCTGCTTACTCTGCCCTATATAACTCCTATGTACCTCCTGTACTATTCCTTAGTACAAATATCGACTAAATCACTCTCCCCTCACTTTGCGATCACCCTATCTCCTCCCTGTCAGACTCCTGTTCCTCCAAAATACAAGGACACAGACCTGCTTAGAGGCACAACACATAAGTCCTGTGCCAATGTCCTTCTGAGTACCTCTGCTCCGACTCCTCTGCTCAGACCTCTGGTCCAACTCCTATACTAACTTCTCCAATAACCCCTAGAACTCTGCAACTCTGGTTGGACTTGAGTCCAGAGAGACCAGCATTTAATAGGAATGAAGTATGTAAAACGGAGGAGTTCAGGGATAGGAGTAATGGAATACAACCCTGGCATTAAAACTGCAATCAAGGGAAGAATGAGACATAGGGATGAGTACAGGGTTTAGATATATGACAGTGTCATAAAGGATTAGTTATGAAGTAGTCCAAATAAGGAAATTATGAAGGAGGATAAGAACCGACTGGAGTTGTGGCAGAGTTGTGGCCAGAGACACCAGAGTTGAGTACTGTGATAGGAACTCCAAGGGATAGGTGATAGAGTATGGCAGATGGAGGGGCCAGAGTAAGCCAGAGTAGGCTGGAGTAGGTGCCATAGGGGGGCAGGTGGATGGATGTAACATTGGCACAGAGTTTTGACCAGTATATACTACAGCCTGTTCTCTGTACAAGGGGTTGGAGGAGCCTAGCTGTTGTCTTTTGAAGTTGTGAGTAGTGGTGGTATGATATAATGATGTGATAGAATATATGCACAAGAAAGGGGAGGCACAACTGCTGTCGAGAGACAATCTCAGTTGTCATGTGGTGCAATGGACTATATATATTACCTGTTGAGAGACAATCTACATACAGGTAAGTTCGAGTAGATAAATGTGAAAGGTAACTAGCTCACCTCAGTCATTGTGCAGTGCAATGGACTGAGGTGTCTACATACTGAGTGTAGATCTTACATACAGTACAGAATGTAATAAAGCAAAAAGGGGTAAACCATATGGTAGCGAACATACCACATGACATTGCACAGGAATAGGAAAAACTTGCCATATGTGCGAGGTACTGTGTATTCAGGGAATGGAGATTGTTATGCACCAGTTGTGGCGCATGCACATTGCTTGCACACCAGTGACTAGTCAGGCCGGATGAGATCAGGTGGCAGCACACTTGCTTATTCCAACATGATGTTATCCTCTTTATTGTGAACCATGTGTACAGCAAGCAAATCTTGTAATAAGACCTTTCCAGCTGAGCAAGTGTCAACTGGTGCACTTGGTATACACTGCAACACTCAAGCATGCATGACAGAACAAAGGGGACCCATGTATAGATAGTGTATTTTTTATCTAACCCAAATCAGTCATGGCTGCCTAGAAATTAAACACCACACATACCTGTGATAGCTGCTGGCCCCTTCCCTGGGTACCACAGTGCATTATTTGATGGTGTAAGGCTAATTTTCTCCAAATCATTGTTCACTGTGCGTATAAATGGGAGAACGACAGTGACATCTAGATAGGATGAGCGGGACAGACACGAAGTCGGAAAGATTACGCACAATCTCCTTCATGGAGCGGGTCCTCTTGGTATCGCGATGGAATCCAGTTTGCGGAAGAAGTAAAGAAAAAATGTTCGATGTCATATCTGGCTGCTATGAGGATAGCACGGGTCACTCGTTTTAAGCCACGTACCTTGTGCCAAGCATCTGCAGTATAGTCAAGCTAACGTTCTCGATAAAAAGGGCTCGGATGCGGAGGTTTGAATCAAGCTATCAAATCACTCAGATTCGTATTAGTGGTATGATGTGAGAAGTCGCTCACTGGAAGTATTATCTCGTCCCATAACTCTTTTAACGCCCCTGGTTCCGATGGTACTTGGCGAGTGCACGCTTGCTCGTCAGATTCATTGAATCTTCCGTCTTTGAACATGTTCACATTGTGCGTGTGGTACGTACACTGGCCTCTACAGACCGTCAACATGCGAGATCGGCTGACTTGGTCTGGGGTCCAATTTCAAAAAAAACCCTGGGGGTATCCACTCCATGGTTCGTGTGGGGCGGGTGGAAGTGGTAGAATGAAAGCCTCATCTTGATGGAAATTCATCCATGACCATGGCGCTGAGGCCACTGCATGGCGGTATCTGTGCAAACAACCAATGTCGTCTTCAAACGCCATAAGAAGCACTCGTACTCACTCGGGGGCTGGCACCTTTTGTTCTTCCGGAAATTCTAATACGTCTCGCCGAGTTCTGTGCCCGTAACCACAAGAACGAAGTGTAAGACCTGTTAACGTGGACATTGGAAGGAAGAGACAAAGGAGGACGATGCTGCATGAGAGTGGGACATATGTGGCATCTCATAGACGCCATAGTGCTGAAAAGCAGGCCAGCGTGTGTTCGGCGCATGACAGGCGAAGTGATAGACCTACTGAGCCAATCACTTGCCACCTCCTGTAATGCGTGCAATCCGGCGCAAAGGGTAATATGAATCAGGGTCCATGGCAACAATTTGAAGGGCAATTTGTGAAAGAACATCGACCTGGAACACGAGTCCGTAAGGACTACAGTGTGTGAGTAAGGACATGCAACGAGTAACTAGTACGAGTTGCTTACCTCCAGTCGATAGTAAGAGACTGGAGGAAAGCAGGATCGAGCAGGATCGACTAAGTAACTGTACTATCCAAATAAGGAAGGTAGCGGGCGAACCAAGGGTGAACACTACGTGTGCACCAGAATCGGGCTGTTCTCCAACAGCATTGGCGCATGCATCGTCCATCGCTACTCGAGGGCACAGATCCAAGATAGTAGGTGGCCTATAGAGCTAGAGTATCGCCCTGGCAGTACTCGAGTCTTCCGCTCTACACCCACCTCGCATGCATCGTTGTCGTGCTCTCCCTGTCTTGATCGTCGTGAATTCCTGTACTAGGCGCTGCTTGTCAAGTATCATACGCCAGGCACGAATGGCCCCTGATGTATTTGACGCTCGAGGGAAGGCAGTCAGATCGTATGTAACCACCTTAAATGCAGTCGCTCCTGCGCATAAGTATGCAGAACTCAGTGGCGCCCCTCAGGTCTGCTTTTGAGCACTCTACCACACCTCATAGTGTCGATGGCTTTCCACTGGGTGCAAGCGCACTCCCAACGAGGTCCGGGTGTCCTCGTCATAGATACCAAGGCACAACTGAGGGTTAAGCGTTTCTGTCGGATGTGTAGGATTTATCTGGGGAACGCGAAACTGTAGCCCAGACTAACTATAGTAAGGGAATCCAGCAAAGCAGACCAGAGTTGAGCATGATTGTCGTAAACATATAGTATGTGACGTATATATGTACAACAACATATAATCCATATGACCCGACGGGGCATGAGCTAATCGAACCTCAATCGAAATACATGTGAATTGTCTCCGTCAGATGAACAAGACATAAAAGTTGCGTCCTACGGCGACCCTCTGCATAGAATTCTGTAATCGTTGGTTTAACTTAAAGCATGTCCGTTAGACTCATCGCTCCGGCGGAATTTGACCGACAAGCTCGAAGGAGAGGTAATCTTGAGGGCATATTAGCGCGAGTGGAATAGGGAAAGAGGATTTTCGCCATGCACCTATTCCCATGATCTATCAGAATCAACGTTCAATTACGGGTCATTCGCAGAAGGCCCAGGTAATGACGAAGCGTCTAACGTGTCCATTATGTCGCGGAGAGGCCGGAATGACGGGTAGCAGCTCATGAACTGTTGAAGAGAGGCAATGATCGCCTGCGCAGCAGGTCGCTCCTCCATTGGTAACCAGCATTGCTCAATCAATTCCCAATGCGAGTCCTCTACCCGTCGATATTCTGGTCTGCCAGGCTTGTACCCCGTTGCTAGGCGGAAAACGACGGCGGCGTCTTCTCGAACTTCTGACCATGGTTGCTTTCCAGAAAACACCTGTAAAAATATCTGTCAGAATAGACATGGCTCTCGCATATAGTAGACTTCCCTGCAGGCCGAGACATCCGAGGGAGTAGATATCGCTTTTAGTTGTCCGACTAAATCTGTCTGTGGGAGCAACTTGTTCTGGTGCGGCCCAGCGCAGCGCCCCTGATTGCGGAGTGGACCTCCGAAGGTAAGTCAGAGCTTCTGGAATGTTCCCAACCAACGAAGCATATCCAAAATCCGATAAGCGCGCAGTGTAACCGGCGTCAAGGAGTACGTTGTTCTGTCTTACACTTAGTCGTCACAAAATGGGTGTCGAGCGTCCTATTGCGACGTACACTATTCAGGTCGCCATGGACGATTGGGAAGGAATGCACTGTGCAGTGTTATTCCTCTGAGCCTGTGCCAACCCGGACGATGACGGTTACCTACGGTATTGCAGCCCATGGGCAATATCGAGCAACTATCACGTCATTCAGGGGTGGAGAGAGAGAAATAGAGTGTTGAGTGGACCCACCAGCTGCAGTCGGTGTACCGCATCTAGATCGTCATTATGCTTTGCTAGGAAATTATGCAGGCTATCGTTAGACATCCACAGTGACACCAATGACATGGCACCATGCATTCCAAAACCATATGCAATACCAAGGAATGGAACAACATTACTGTGGTCCAAGCTCCTCCAAATCCCGAGTTCTCGACGAACCATCTAGAAGACACTTTGCTTCAAACTCGTCCAGTAGTGGTGATAGGTATAGATACCTTGGAGGATCCATCCGCACTTCCACCCAGTGTGAACTTGAACCGAAATGCTTTCACTGCAACTTCGGCCTGGAGGCGGATTAAATGATGGGTAACCGTGGATAGTGAACCATGCTCAAACCCTCTTTGGCATCAAACTGCTGTGATACCAACATCTATAAACATCACCAAAACTCCCACCAGCGGAAGGTCGATCATCGATTTTGGCGATATATGGGGTGAGATCTAGTGGTAGCGGGAATTCAACGCTAACCAGAGTCGGTTTGTTTGGGAAGTGGTATGATTAGGCGCCGATCCCACGGTCTGGCGGAAGAAATACCTTAGTTTGGACATTTGACGCTGTTGGGACATCACAGTGGCTAATTATATCTCGTCAGGACCACGTTCCGAGGCAAGGGGTTGTCCTGACCTTGATCACAGTCTGCTTTACCAGACTGGCGTACCTTCAAAGGATTGTTGAGATCATTGAGCATTCGTAATGATTGATAGCAACTTCATCCGTTTTAAAAGGGAAGGAGACAAGTACATACCTCGAGTAGGTCACCTGCACTGTCTTCATTGCGTGTCTTAGATTCGGATGGGCCAGATCGTCCTGCTTCTTTCTGGAGCACACATGCAACATGGTCGGTTGGCACGACTGAGACTTCACCTCTTAATTTTCCGTGGCAAGTTCTGTGAAATTAGGACTCTGCTTCGCGAGGCGCATACATATACCGTGGGAACTCACTCGAGTTGGTCGTGCCTTGCGCGTTTACGAAACTTGTCAGCCCTGGTCTCTGCAAACTGATCCCTGAAAGATGGTCAGTGGGAATATGGGGCGAGCCAGGTAGAGCCCTACACGCATGCAACGTTGCGTGCTCTGCAGTTGGAGCACGAAGGTTGCTGTGAGCTGTCGGCTGTCGTCGTCGGATATGAGTCTTTCAGATCGCAGCGTACCCTGTAGCGTTACCCTCAGCATATGGCAATAGCTCGAAGACAATGGCCACTGACCTTCTTGTGCGACATGCAGCGCATGCCGAGAACTGTCGTCTTGGGGACCTTGGCTGGCCTCGGGGATAAGGGGCACTAGTGGAACGCGATACAGAAGACGAATGTTGGCGTGACATATGTAGAGGAAGTGGAGTGGTGAGTATAGCCCTCGACAGAGGCGATCGAAGTGGGTCCAGTCAACTTTCTTTGATCCTGGGCGGGTACGACTTGGAGATATAAATGTGTTTGAGGAGATCTCGATTGAGCGATGAGGAGCAGCAAGCACGCTGACCTTTTCTCGTGTTAGCATGGCCAGCATAATAGTCATTTCATGGCATGTGTAAGTGCGCATTGCTGCTCAACCAGCCAAGGCAGTGGAAACCCCGTCTTATTGCAGAGGTCATGTTGCTGATTGCATTTTCATCAACTTGAATTCCCCTTTTTCTGCACTTTACAGGGTCTCTGTCTCTTGGTCCGTGGCTTATGGTCATTAAACAATGCTCATGGTGTGTGGGATTGCGATCTTGCCCATGGCAGACGTGCAGCTTACATTGCACTGGTAAGGAAAGACTGAGGAACCGATTACTGTAAATAAAGTTTACGTAGCAGTTATGACATTGCGATCTCGCCCACCACGTGCAGCTCGCAGGCGGCCTACCGTAAGGAGAGCCCGAGCTCAACCAGCCAACCAGGACTACGAATGTTGTTAAAACAAAGTTAGGTTGTAGCTTCGCCCAGCCACGCACTGCTTGGCACTAATTGCGGGTCTGGGTCAGAAGTACAAAAAAGTTGCGGAAATGAATTTTCCGACTCCCCGAGTGTTCAGTTGTCCTTCCAACGGCAATCACCAGTACAGTTATCGTAACGGCATCATCACCTTGCAATAACATTGCAAAAAAAAGACATGATGGATGGGCTGCAAAGCCCGCAACTACATTGTCAACTACCCTGAGCATTTTAATGTGCTATGCAACGTCGTTGCTTGTCTTGGTGGCTAGTTTGGCTGACTCAAGCCCCGTTTTCTCCATCCATGCCAGTCCAAACGCATTGTTGGTCCTGACTCAGAAAGCATGGAGCTTCCACTCCTAAGGAATATTGCCCGGTGCCAGCACCCTCAAAAATACAGGCTGTGATGAGATATAGATGTCTCGATTGACCATACTTATGCCATCGACGGTTGCTCTGATCGTGAGAGCTGAGGTGCAACGATGCGCACAAAGCAAGGCGCACGCATGCTCCTTAGCGCTTCTATCCCCCCAGCCTCAGCTTCAGGTCGATACGACTCTTCAGAGACCGCTGATGGCGATTTCCAAAGTCGGTCTGGGGGCGCGTTTAATATCCAAGGAACGTGACTCTTCGAGACGGGAACCATGCCGATGCCACTGGCAGGGTCGTCGGGTCCGGGAGAGGCACCACCTCTTCGGCTATGGTTAATTTTCTCCTAATGGATACTAGGTATAACTATACACCCTAATCATGGACACCTCCTGGCACATCATGGATTGACGTAAGCACTCGACTATCCCGGACTCACTATCTGTAGATACTGTACAGGCCATCTGCCAAGAGATTTTTGTTAGGAGACAATTGTATTTGGATTCTATGATGAAGTACTCGCTGACAGAGGTGTAGGTGGCGTGAACAATAGGGACATATTCGGAAGAATCTCCCTATATCTCGCACAGACGCCTGAGCTCACCATTCAACAGAAAATAGTGGTCAGCTTATCGCCCAACTATTTTGCGGTAACGCCAGTGAGCTATAATATTGGGTAGCCCTCGGCTTCATCGCCATCTATTACGCTACCAGCCATTCATGAAGTCCTGAGCTATCATCAAGCAAGGCGTGGATCTAAGATCAGATTGATCGAGCAATTTTTTTGATCCCCAGGTCGCCGAGAGAGACGTGAGTTCTAGTATATGAAATATCTAGGGCCTCCGACTGTAGTCTTACCGGGATCGGAACACCTTTGAGTACGGTGAACGATGCATCGGGGTACCATCTCGGATATGTGGTACTGATAATGCAGGTCCTCGACTTTGCGAGCGCGTGAAAAAGATGTTAGACGGCGACAACAAGTACGTATCACCTCTCTGCCTGGTGTAAGCAGACTGGTGTTTCCACGAGCTCGCGGGCAGTGTATCCGTCAATGGCATGTTGCAGAGCGGGCATTTGCTATTTTGTACGAGATGGTATCAGTCTCATCACTAGTCAGACACAGTGGTCTGTAAACGAACACAGGGGGCGTTGACCATGCCATCAATGAGGTCCATTACCAATCCGACGCTTGGCTAGAGAAATTGCTTCCAGTAGGCGCGCCGTGCAAGAGAGCTGTCCACAAATTCAAATGAAACCAGCTGTGCTGATGAAGCAGGCAAACACTAGAGGAGTAAAATCCAGTAATGGAATTTCCTCCGATGAGTCAGGGGCTGCGGTGATGCAGTCCTCATGGAAAATGTGTGGGAGTCGATTTAGGGATAATCAGGTGGCAGGGATGTGCATAAAAAGAGCACCGCGCTTTTCGGAGTCAGAATCTTTGGGTCTCGACCAGATCTTTGCAGATACTTGCTATCTTCTGCAGAAGCACTGTGCTGTGGAGCGCAGCCAAGTTGAAAGAAGCCTATGTATCTTATGGCTGACTGCAATCCATGCTTTCGCCACTCGCATAGCATGATGCACAAGTGATCTGTAGAGCGCACCTTGAAAGTAGCCTCCCACATGGCCAGCCACCGCTGCACTTTACTCCGCAGCACAGTCGTTTGTCCAGTTCGAACACAAAGCTATACCGCGTCGGAGAAACATGCGCTTGTAGCTTTTGGATGTGCTGGGAAGCATTCGTAAATGGTACACCACTCTCTTTCATTCTCCTTTTGGGTGGTCCCATGCACTTTCTTGCTCTCCGCGTTACCCTTACTTTCCCTGCAGTCCCGTATCTATTTGACTGGGATCATTTACGCCCCTTCAGCCAGGGTCTTATGACTAGATGTATCCTGTTGTTCACAATTGGTTCTCGCAAACGCGCACTTAGTAAGGAGTTGGAACTCATGTGCTCGAGATCGCTCATTCGCGATTAGATCACGCGTGACCAGGCAGAAGCCAACAGGCGTATTCCCCAGCCACACAAGAACGAGTATCGTACGTTAGTAAGAAGGACCGCGACCGAACGAAAAGGTAACATCATCGCATCTACACATCAAAAACCATCTGCATGTGCCCGTGGATCTGGCCCAGCTTGAAAACCGACTGTGCAGTCAACGTCAGGTCGGCGAGTAGCACCTACTACCGTCAACCAGAGAGACTTCATTGTCGCCTCTCTGAAAAAATATTGCTGGTCTGGGGTTTGAACGGGAGATGGATGCGTGATGAGTCTAAACCGGCTGCTGTACATCTTTATCATTGTGCGTAAACATCGGACACGAATTGGGTTTGAGTGTAAGTAGCAGCGCTTTGTGTCACCAAAGGCCACAGACGAGAGGAGTAGAATGTACCGACCGGTAGTCGTTGGTGTCGAGGTACACAACGTCACGAACCAACTTGAAATGTAATTGTCGGTCCCCTTCTTAGCCAGCTTGAGCACCCAGTTTGATCTGCATTGGACGCGCAAGAGCACATTCATCGGGGCCGACATGGCCTGGGACCATTTGACTTCTTTATCTGCGTTGCGCACGTACAGTCAACGTATACAGGCACGACACCGATAGCAAAGAGAACGCACTCATTCGATTCAACTCCTAAGTGGCAACGACGCCACCTCGGACCCTCTCACTGCTAACTTTCCAAACAGACCAGCTGCTTGCTGGAAATGCTTGCTCGAGCAAAAATACTTGCTACGGGATGATTCGGGAGGACTGTGGTGCCCTAGATCTCAAGATCTGAGCCTCCCACTTGCACCTTCAAGTCACCTTCGTGACGCTAGGTGCCACTTAACCGGCATCATGATCGGCCAGACACAGATCGATGGTATCGACACCTACCGCTCTCACACATGCCAACCACTTCATGTGGGGTCTGCACGAGGGCGAGGCAAAATAGCATGCACATCCGATGCTGAGCGTGATTGCCTGAGATGGGTTTGAGGCTCGAGCGTGAGAAGGGTCACGTGTAGTCGCCCAATGTACACAGTACGAATTTGACAATTCGCTTTGCCGGAATACTAGACGGTGGTCATTGGCACTTCTTAGGATCGGTGCACGCACCACAATGGACCTTGGCCCATCAAGTCCAGGCTCCCTTCCTAGCACCGTGCAAAGCCTTCCAGAAACCTGTTAGCTGTGAGTACACTTCTACCCAAACTGGTGTCCTCGTCACGGATATGAAGGTGCCTTTACCGGTTAGGCATATACATCAGTTATGTATGATTTATTGATGGGGAACACGAAAACCTTTGCTCTTGCGAACATGAGCGTCGCCGTTGACTGGAAGTATGTATATTTCCACATTCCCAGCGCCATGCCTCTAGTCTGGACAAAGCTCTGCGATGGGCAATTGTTGGACAATGCGAGAATCGAGGAAGTGGGCCAAAGTCGACCATGCTCAGCGCAAATAGTGTCTATGCACCATAACGGAGTGGAAGTCAATCTAACCTGTGTGGATGGTGCTGGTGATTCCCGGGCACGAGGTGGCTTCAATTGGAATCGGAATTTCCGGACTCAGACCGCCTGGCTTTCCATTTTTCAGACATCCTCGAGGTCTCAGCTACTCCTCTCTGGATATGACCTTCTGTCAAGTATATGGAACTCGAAGCAGCGTTGCTATCAAATTGAAAGATGGGCGCTACTGTGCCGCAGAGCGCAGCCAAGCCAAAAGAAGCCTATTGTGGTTGGCTGTGATCCATGCTTTTGCCGCTTGCATGGCATGACATACAAGTGCCTTGTACCCATCGGCGTTGCCAACTACAACCTATTCTATGGCCGACTGCGCTTCCCTTCTCGTGGGTTCGACACGAGGACGAACAGGCGTACACGTTTGTTGTGAAGCCTGCCTCGTGGCCTTGAGATGTCTATCGAAGGCGCAGACACGGGAATGACCATTTACCTCGATCCCGCTGAGCAAGAACGCCCCACATTTGCCGCGTTGCTCGAGTGGCTCTACGTAATACGGATTTGACGATCCACCCGCAGAGTGACTAGACAGTATCCGCGCTCGCTCAGTCAATGACGCTTCCCAGGATAAACTTTGGGTACGTCAAGCCTCTCTCCTTCTCATTCCTTGGATGTGAAGACCCTTAGGAGCACGCCGTTGCATAGATGCGAGCGCATCTCCTCAGGTCAACGCTCTCGTCATCATCCTGGATATCAAGCTACCATTATGGGCTGAGCATACATGTGTGCTGGATATGCACAATTCATCGGTGGGGGGCGAAAACCTTTCGCGAACATGAGCATCATGGTTGATTTAGAGCACGTACATTCTCACATACCTAGAGGTTGCCTCCCATCCAAACTAACTTCTGTGATCCAGAATGGTATACTGTTGCGGAAATCGACGGTGTGGGTTGAAGTCGACCATGATCGGCTCAAACAAATACATATATACAGCTATCATCCGCGGACCACGACAGAACTTAAGTCAAATTCGGTGGTATACTGGCATCCTTGGGGACGGCGATCTGCCAAACAAGTAAGACATGAAGCCCAGTGGAAAATGGAAGAGCCAGTAAGCGCATCCCCCATTGTACGGCAGTCGTCGCGAACAAGTGGAACGAACGTTCAGGCCGCGATAAGTATCCAGCGAATACCGGCGCGTGTCTCTGACAAGGCTTACGATCGGACGAAGAGAGAACACCGCCGCATCATTGCACCGCACACGCGCTTACACACCTTTAAAATCCACATCCATCTGGACCTGGAGCAGTCTTGAACATCAGCTACGCGTCGACTACCGTTCAATCCTAGCTCGATTACAGCCGGTTGTAACGCTGATGCGGCTATATTGCAAATACTCCTCTACGATTTTCGAGCACCGCGTCCGGAAGACCCATACGAACGATCCGGCGATCGACGTCAGGGATTGTCACGAATCATTAGTTAGAAGCCCTATTAACTAAGGGGGCTCACCGTCATCTCCGCCCGGGTTCCACCGTTTCTAGTTTCCTCATACAAGCCTAGTTGCTGCATGTGATCCGCACGCTGATACGCAACCACCCGTATTGCCGTCTGATTGTCCGCGTAATGTCCCCTTCCTCGGCATACATCTCTAGCAGTTTCGCCTACGGCTTTTGCATGTACCGCACCATATCGAGACGCCGCTGGTACGTCTCCTTGACTTCTTTCTTATGATGCAGATGTGGCTCCAGGTCGCCAAGAATCTCCCATTCCACATCCGTCTTGCGGTACGCGTCTCGAAATTGGCCACTTTGATGCGAAAGATCGACCGGATGCGCAAGTT
>JBBPKI010000623.1:0-20157 GCA_038089155.1 Nevesoporus exiguus
GTCTTACCATTTCTCCTGTGGCATTCCAACGGTTTGTCAATTCAATCTTTGCTGATCTTCTCGACATCTATGTTATTGTCTACCTCAATGACATCCTCATTTTCTTTGAGGACCACACCAAGCACAAGGAACACATCTGAGAAGTACTCTGCTGACTCCAAAAACATGGACTTTATGCCAAGCCCAAGAAGTGTGAGTTCTCCACTGACTCCACTGAATACCTCGGATACAGGCTCTCTCCATCTGGACTCTCTATGTCCCCCAAAAAGGTGAGGGCCATTACTGATTGGCCTGAACCCTGGAAGGTCTGGGACATTCAGTCCTTCCTTGGATTTGTCAACTTCTACTGGTGTTTCATTGCTGACTACTCTGCCCTTGTCATTCTGCTCATCTGCCTGACCTGCAAGGGCACTCCATGGAACTTCAACGAAGTGTGCCACTCAGCTTTCCAATGCCTCAAGGATGCTTTCATGTCCACTCTGATCCTTACCCACTAGGCCTCCAACTCCCCTCTCATTGTTGAGACTGATGTTGGCAACCTAAACCTGTTAAGGCTTCAATCACCACCAGTGACTTGCTATAGAGCTCAAGAGGATGATTTAGGGGAATCAACCAGGACTTGACTGAAGTCTGGTCATTGATGACATTGGTCTTATATACATACAAGAGTGTTTAGGGTAGGGAGATAGCTGACTAAGTACTACATCATTAATGATGTCATAGGTCTAGAATAACAAAGATTAAACGAGTGTGTTAGATAAGAGTCTAGAGTGAGTGTGAATGAGGTGAAAGTGTTTGACCTAGACTCAGTCAGGTGACATGTCCCATGGTCATGTGATAGTGGTCATGTGACTTGATAAGATAAGATAAGTGGGGAAATTGTAACATTACCCCCCTCCTGTGAATCACATTCCAGGCAATTGAATGGAACTTGGGAGGGTTCTGTGACATTGTTATAGGAAGAGAAAAGTAAATTGAAGTCCATTTGGAGCATCCTCAACTTTCAAGGTGCTGAAGGATTGGATAAATAAAAGTCAGCAATAGCTTCTTTAGTGTTTGCCAAGTGGCTCTGAGATTCCCATGTTCGGTCTTCCTCATCATAGCCTTTCCAATGTACTAAGAACTCAAGAGTTGTTATAGTTTTGTTTCTTTCTGGTCACCTCCTGCTTATTTTCTTCCTTTGCATTTGGGAGGGACCAATTACACAGGAAGTCTACATTCCATACTTAGTCATCCTCTATTCAGACAACATCAGACTGATCCTATTGCTATAACTTCACCTTTGCAGCTCACATCTTTTGATCATCTTTGGACAGCCTCTTCTACATTACCATCTCTTGTTGGTGATGCATGTCTCCTACCTACCAACTTCCTTTGATTGTTACCATCATTGGCTGTGGGCACAGTCTCAATTAGTTAGACACTATTTAAGAACCACTTTGTATAGTAGCAGCTCCTCAGCCAATTCTTACTTACTTTGTGGTTAACTATTGCCTGCTCACTCACTTGCCTTCCTAAAGGAGAGAGCCTTAGTCTTTGCCCACCTACCCAGGAGAGTGGCCCTTCGTACTCAGCAAGAGTATCCTTGCTCAGTGAGAGCACTTGTCTTTTGGATAGCAAACCCATTGAAGTGTTGTCCCACTAGTCCAGCATACTCAGAGGAGTATTGTCAGCAAACTCAGAGGAGTTGACCCACTGACCAGGCTCTTCTACACTTATCTAGGGATGTTGCGCCTCTTCGTGAGTGCCTCCCCTATTTAGGTCAATTGATAGTCCAGAGGTAGAAGGCAGTGGTTGTAGGTAATAGTATGCCATGACCATTACAAAAGAATTGGCTCATCCCCTGCCTCTTCTTCCCTAAGAAAGCTCACCCATCATTGATCCCCAATGCCCCTCTTGCAGAGTTACCGGCTCTTCCCCCAGCACCCCTCGTCAGGAAGACCCTTGAGAAAGGAGAGGATCCCCTCTCATATGCACTTTATCACAGGCAGCCCAAGCAGCAATGTTTTGCATCCCTGATGATGACAAAAGCTCTTCAGAGGAAGACCAACAAGAAAGCATCACTGTAGATGCACCCAGCAAACTAGAAGCATCCATTAGCCCTAGTAAAAATGTTGCTAGCTTCTGACAATACATAGCAAGCCTACCCCCGAGACCACATGATCGGAACGCCCCACTGACACATTCCCCCTCACCCAACAACATGATGACCAAGTCCAAGCTTAAATCTATGCTCCCCACTGACTTCTCTGGGAAGTCCAATGATGCCACAAGATGAATCAAGGCCATGAAAGGCCACTTCACAGTCAACTTGTCTCTCTTTGGAACTGATGAGTCAAAGATATTTACAATATGGAACAAAATGAGCACTGGACAAGGAGTCCAATTTTCAGAAGGCTGGTACGACAAGATGAATGATGCCAGTGCCACAGGTAAAGACTTCGACACACTGGAGAAAATATTTCTCACAGCCTTCATACCCTTTGAAGAAAAATAGAACATGGCTAACTCATTAGACTATATCAGACAGAGAGTTTGGTGTGACCTCATCACAAAGATTGACAATGGATTCCAAGAATATGTCCAAGACTTCCTTTTCCTACAAGCCAAGGCAAAGATCTCTGACAAAGGGGAGATCTGCAGAAAGTTCCTCAGAGGCTTAGATGAAAAGCTAGGCAATCTCATTTTGATGCAAGCCACCATCCCCAACACATTAGCTAAATGGATCACCGATGCCCAGAAGTTCCATGAACTGCAAAACCTAATCCAGTCCATCAGGGCTGGAGAATGGTTTCCATCTTTTGTGAGCAGAGATCCAAATGCTATGGAGATTGACACTATCAGATTGTCTCCAACCAAGAAAGCCCAATGCATCAGAGACCACCTCTGCTTTGTCTGCAAGAAGAAAGAATGTTCCACCAGGAACCATACCAACTATAGAAAGAGATCCCTGCAATCTCCCAGAATCACCACCATTGCTGCCATTGAAACTCCACCACTACCCCCACCAAAGTTGTCACCCATTGAGGAATATGTCCACTCCATTGAAAAGAAAGGTTGCAGCAAGGACAAAGTCTTAGCAGTCTTAAAGACCTGCAATGAATATGAAGAAACTGCTCCAGAGAGAGCTATGAAGGATTTTTGAAGGGAGAGGCCACCTTGAGGTCTGCCTCTCATGTCATTGCTCCTGTACTACTTAGCTCGAGTAACAATAGATCTCTATGCTTCCCAGTAGTCCTGAAGCATGGAGCCAAAACCGTCGAAACCACTGCATTAGTTGACTGTGGCGCAACTGGAAACTTTATTGACCCCATCCTAGTCAAGAAGCTTGGCACCCCCACTATCCCCACTGAACCCATCAAAGCCTATAATGTTGATGGCACAGAAAACTCCTGAGGTATGATTACCTCATGAACTAACATAACCCTCTCTATAGAAGAGAACAATAACCGGATCTCGCCAATGATTATCAGCTGTGAACACCCCCAGATAATTCTAGGCATGACATGGCTTAGAAAAGTAAATCCCAAGATAGACTGGACCGAAGGAGTGGTAACCCTTCTGGACTCCCCCAGACCTTCCCCACAACCTGCTGACACCATACCACAAAGATATCTACTCAGGTTTCTCGACACAGACCCTGATGAAACCACTGAATGATGGCTAAAGAAGAGAGAAGGGTGGCTCAAGAGAGAACACATCTGTAAAACCATCCTCTCCACCCAGATAGCCTCCAATGCCAAGAAAGTAGAGGTAAAACTCCCCTAGGAATTTGAAGAATTTGCAGACGTCTTTGCCAAGAAAACCCATGATCTTCTCCCCCCTAGTCGCCTCTTTGACCACACCATTGAACTAAAGAATACCTTCCTACCTAAGGTAGCAAAAGTATACCCATTGAACCCTCAAGAACAGGAAGCATGCAAGAGTTTTGTAGAGGAACACCTCAAGACAGGAAGGATCATCCCATCCAAGTCCCCCCAGGCTTCCCTGTTTTTTTTTCATACCAAAGAAAGATGGAACACTCTGACCCTGCCAAGACTATAGATATCTAAATGGGCATACTGTCAAAAATGCCTATCCTCTCCCCTTGATCTCTAACCTTATGGACAAACCAAAAGGGTCTAGGTATTTCACTAAGTTCAATGTATGATGGGGATACAATAATATCCTCATTCAACCAGAAGATAAATGGAAAGCGGCATTTGTTACTCTGCTAGGGTTGTTCAAACCCACCGTAATGTTCTTCAGGCTTTGTAACTCTCCTGCCACGTTCCAAGCCTTTATGAACCATTCTTTCAAAGACTACATTACCCAAGGATGGGTAATCAGTTATATGGATGACATACTAATTCGCTCAGCAGACCTACAGACTCACCACAACAGGACAAAGAAAATTCTCTAGTGACTAAGAGAACTCCGCCTCTCCCTAAAGATCTCAAAGTGCACATTTGACACCCCTGAAGTTGAATATCTTGGTATGGTGGTAGGAGAAGGAGTCATCAAGATGGACCCCTCTAAACTCACTGCCATTACTAATTGGATAGCACCCCGATTGGTAAAAGTGGTCCAATTATTCATCGGCTTCTGCAATTTCTATAGGAAGTTCATTCCTAACTTCTCTGCCACCGCTGCCCCACTGCACCTCCTCACCAAAGCAAAGCAACCTTGGGCATAGGGAGAAGACCAGGAAGTTGCATTCCAAACCTTGAAGAAAGTCTTCATGCAAGCACTGGTCCTGTAACGGTCGTGGTTATCTATTACCAATGACTGACTCCTTCTCTGGGCTATTGGCCGACTTACTCAAGGGAGGCACTCACGAAGAGGCGCAATGTCCTTGATAACCCTAGGAGTGCCTTGGTCAGTGGGGCGACTCTTCGAGTTGGCTGACGATCCGTGTTGTCTTGTAACGCAGTGCTCGACTAGCAGGGCGACCCACTCGGGGTTAGCTATCGATTGAGAGGACGGACCTTTGCTAGGTCAAAGAAAGTACTTGGACGAAGTACTTGACAACTCTCCTCTTGGTGAGGCGTGCAAGGGGCATGCCGTACTTCCTGAAAGAAGGGTGGGTGAAGACTGAGCCGTACTTCCTGAAGAAGGGTGGGCGAAGGCTGAGCTTAGCAATAGATAAACCACAAGGGTGTAAGAATTGGCTGAGGTACCGCTACTTTACATGGAGGTTTAAATAGTGTCTGGTTACTAGCGGCTATGTCCACAGCCAAAGGTGGTAACCATCTATCAAAGATGGTGGGGAAGGTGACGCATCAAAAGATGAGAGTGAAACGATCAATCAAAGATGCAGGTGAAACAACCTGTGTAATGACCATCAAAGATGGGGGTGAAGTCTGAATGCTATAGTAACGGGATTAAGCGGATGTCATCCGGATACAGGATGACGAGATATGGAACGTATACTTCCCGTGTAATCGGTCCCTCCCAAAGATGAAGAAAGAAAATAAGTAGGAGGTGACCATGAAGAAACAAAATTGTAACAGGTCCTCACCCTTCCAGACACTGATTGACCATTCACTTTGATGACTGATGCCTCCCTCATGGCCATAGGAGCTGTTTTAATGCAACCTGATGGTAATAGAAACCTTCACCTGGTTGCTTATTTCTTCTCCACTCTCACTCTGGTAGAATGGACCTATGATATCTATGACAGAGAATTGTTGGCTGTTATTGAGGCCCTAGAAGAATGGTGACAGTACCTACGGGGTACTAGTCACCTGGTAACTATCATGACTGATCATAAAAACCTTTCATACATGTGAACCCCTCAAAATCTCTCACGACGTCAGGCTTGATGGAGTCTTTTCTTTGACATTGTTTGACAGGTCACTCCTGGGTCCCAGATGAGTTTGGCTGACATGCTTTCTCACAAGGATGAGGTGGACACTTCAGATGACAATAAGTTAATGATGATTATTCTGGTTGATGTGTCTCTTCATGAGTACCTCCAGGAACACATCGCCATCCATGCCCTGGATCTTGCCCTTGCCAAGAAAATCGAGGCATCATCTGCCTCAGACCCACTAGTCCTTAGGGCCGTGGAAGCCCTGAAGGATGAACATCCCCTTCTCCCATGTCCTACCCTCTTGGATTGGAGGTTTACTGATGGCCAGTTGTATTACAAAAACTGCCTATACATCCCGGGGCCAGCCTCTCACAACTTATTCTCCTCTCTGCATACCTCCCCTGCTGGGGGACATGAAGGTGTCTTTCATACACAACAACAACTCACCTGGGACTACTGGTGGCCTGGTATGGCCACATTTGTCTGTTGCTATGTGCTTGGCTGTGCTGTCTACCAAGCAAACAAGGTGAACACCCACCCGATGATACCCCTCCTGTCTCCACTCTCCTCCATCGCAACCCACTCCTTCCAACAGATCTGAGTCGATCTCATCTCTGGACTGCCTTGCAAGGGCAGTTTTGATGCTGTGATGGTCATGGTTGACCACAGCCTTATGAAGGGGGTAATTTTCACCCCTTGTTCTAAAAGTATTGATGTGGAAGGAGTAGCTAAGCTATTTTTCACCCACATCTTCCCACGTTTCAGTCTCCATGACACTGTGATCTCTGATAGAGGGCCATAATTTGCTTCTGCCTTTGCTATGGAATTAGCATGACTCCTCAAGTTCGACATTAAGTTATCCTCTGCCTACCACCCCCAGACCAACAGGGAAACTGAACATGTTAATCAGAAACTAGAAACATACCTGAGAATATTCTGCCAAGGGAGAGCTCAGGATTGGGCTGATCTTCTACCAACTGCAGAATTCTCACACAACTCCACCATTCACTCTGCCACCAAGGAAATGCCATTCTTCCTTATGATGGGATACCATCTGAGATCCTACCCTGATTTAGGAAAGACCTTCCTCCCTGCTTTAGAAACATGCCTGTCCTTGATCTCCAAGGAACAAGATAAAGCCCTAGTAGTGCATCAGAAGGCTGCACAATACATGAAAGATTGGATCACATCAAAATTCTGCCCCTGGAAAGTTGGCAAAAAGGTGTGGCTGGAAGCTGTCATATCCATCATTCCGACCCCTTTCTGTGCCTCCTCCAGCCTTCTCCGACCATCTCCAGTCCCATCCATCTGCTCCTATCCCTCCTCCTTATTTGACCCCTCAGAGTTCCATCCCAGAGTTCACTCTTCTGCCCTTAGTGGTGCTCAGACTATCCACTTTTGTATGCCTCCTTGTTCTTTGACCCTTCATCATTTCTTGCTTGTATCCCTGACGTCTAGTCACCCTTACTTCACTTCTAATCTCCTAGAATATTTTCATATGTTCTCCATCTTTGTCAGATATTATTTTCAGTTCATTTTGTACCTTTGCCCCTCATCCTGTCTGTACTTAAGCACTCTGTCTGCTTGTATATTCCTCAGTACGAATATCATCTAAGTCTCTCCTCCTGTCTCCATCTGACCTTGTTCACCTCGCCCCTACCTCTTAACTTCCTATCCAAGGGAACCTCTGCTCCTACCTCCTCCAAAATATAAGGACCAGACCTTCACAAGGGTGTGACACACAAGTCCTGTGCCAATGTCCTCCTAAGTCCCTCCATCTTCATCTCCTCCATTGGACCTCTGGTCCACCTCTGCCATTAACTCCCTCTAGCCCTTCAGACCTCCGGTCGGACTTGACCTGGAGGACCCAGATTTGACAGTATATTTGTACTGACACTTGCAAGGTCCATTGACTCTATACCTCTATGTCTAGGTGCACCCATACTCATGAACAAGCACTGCATGCTACCTTTGGTAGTTCACACAGTATTCCAGGTGAGTTCATCAGCCTGACCACTAGGTCAGTCAGTGACTCTGCCTCCACAACTTTTCACCCACCCCACCATTTAACTACCCCCACCATTGCAACTCCTGCTTACTCCAATTCCCCAACCAGACCCAGATTCACAGTTCTGGAGGACAAAGACCTAGGCACAGCACCTGGTGGCTCTGGCAGCTCTCCTGACCCTCCACCACCAGGACCCAGGGATAATAACGGAGGTGATGACAACCCATCCTCAAACTCCTCCTCCAACAATGATGACAACCAGGACCTTCTGGGTGGAGATCCATTCAGTGACCCAAACAATGTTCCACTTGCATTTGAACCCTTTGCTCAGCTTGCTGACATGATAAGGTACATGACCTGGCAGAACATGTGTCACCAAAAGAACTCTGATATCCATAAGATGAAGGTCTGAGAGCCCGATGCTTTTGACAGGCTCAACCCCCGTACACTCCATCCCTTCATAGTCCAATGTGAGCTAACCTTCCAAGCGAATCCAAAGTCCCATCAGAAGGACCAGACAAAGGTAACATTTGTGCAATCCTACCTCAAGGGCATGGCCCTAGAGTACTTTGAACTGGACCTCCTCAGAGATAAACCTCCAGAACATTGCCCACTCTGGATGGACAACTGGAAAGCATTCCTTTCCGAGCTCCAGTCCAATTTCTGCCCCTATGACCCAGTTGCAGATGCAGAAGCTCAGCTAGAGCAACTGCAGATATGAGATTCACAGTGCATTACTAAATATGTTGTAGAATGGAACCACCTTGCATCCCAAGTCTGCAAATGGGGACCTGGTGCACTCTACTGGAGTTTCTACAACAGGCTTCTGGACTGTATTAAGGACGAGCTGTCCCAGCAGGGTAAGCCAGACAACATCTACGACCTCCAGGCCCTCGCACAGCAAATAGACCATCGATACTGGGAACACAAAGACAAGATTGCCCACACGTCCAAGTCCTCCAGATCCAACTCTACCCATCAACACAACCTGAAACCGTCATCCAATATCTCTGACCCAGCTAAATCCAAGGACAGCAAGTCCAAAGGGAATGGCTCCTCTACCTCTGCTAGTATCTCCAGTGCTTCCGGAGGTAACAACAAGGATAGAAAGGGCAGTACTATGGACCCTGCCATTTCTTCTAAGCTCAGTAAAGATGGTAAACTCCTGCCGGAGGAATGTCAATGCCAAATTAATCTTAACCTCTGTCTCTTTTGTGGACTGTCCAGGCATTCCGCTAAGGATTGCCCAAAGTTGACTTCTAGGGCTGCAAAGGCTCAGGCCACTGCTGCTACTCTGGCAGTGACCTCCTCCAGCTCTGGCTCCTCTGAGGCGAAAAAATAGAGAGCAACTCCCATGACTCCACACGGGCTGGGAGTCGTGTTGAACCCAACCATACTCTAACAGAGTTGTGTCTCAATGTGTCCACTCTTTGCAATCTGAATTCTCTTCATCCACTTATCTCAATTCCTCAGTTTTCTCTTTCCTCCATACCTGCTCTTATTGACTCTGGCTCAACCCATTACTTCATTGACTCTACTTTTATGAAAAAACACAAAATACCTATGAACTCCATACCTCCGATATCACTCCATCTTTTTGATGGCTCTTCTACTTCCACTATTTCCTCCTCTGTAGAGCTGACCCTTCTCTTTCTGTCTGGCAATTCCACCTCCAAGACATTTTTTGTCACCTCCTTGGATTCCTCATGTTCATTGGTTTTAGGACACAGCTGGCTCACCTGATACAATCCGTCGATTGACTGGGTCATGAGCAGCATCTCGTTCAAGACTCCTACAGAAGGAATGCCAAGCCTGATGTCACCCTCTGCGCCTCCAGGATCCCTGCCTCCATGCACCCCATCTCTGCCCCCAGAGTGCACTCTGGAATTGCCCAAGGCACCTGGATTCACTTGCCCACCCATCTCCTTCATCAATGCCACACCTTTTGTGTGCGCCTGCAAGATGGACAGCTCTGTCCAATTTGCCATCTGACTCCAGCCCCTTGATGAGGCCAAAGCCCGCTCCACTGCCATCTCCGACACTCTGAAAGAAGTGGACCTCTCTGGAGTTCCTCCAGAGTACCATGAATTCTTGGATGTTTTCAGCAAAAAGCGGGCTGACACCCTTGCCCCTCATCATCCCTTCGACCTCAAGATTGACCTTGAGGAGGGAGCTACCCCTCCGATCCAAAAACTCTACTCCCTTTCCCCCACCGAAACCACCACCCTCCAAGGGTTCATCGATGAGCATCTCTGGATTGGCTTCATTCGAGCCTCCAGCTCTCCTCACACCACTCTGATGCTCTTTGTCAAGAAAAAAGATGGATCCCTATGCCTCTGTGTCGATTTCCGAGGCCTTAACTCCATTATGAAAAAAGACTAATACCCCCTTCCATGCATCGCCAACCTCCTTGATGCTCTGAGCAGAGCTAAAGTCTACACCAAACTCAACCTCTGGCACATGTACCACCTGGTCCGCATTGCTGATGGCGACGAATGGAAGACTACATTCCAGACTCGCTATGGCTCCTTCGAATGGTTGGTTATTCCATTTGGTCTCACTAATGCCCCCACCACTTGTCAGCAATTTATCAACAGTATCTTCACTGACATGCTAGATGTCTCTGTCATTGTATACCTCAACAACATCCTTATCTTCTCCCACAATATCACTACCCACTGGAAGCATGTCTGGGAGGTGCTCTGCCACCTCCATGCCCATGGCACACAGAGTCTGTCGAATATCTTGAATACATTCTCTCACTCTCCAGCCTCTCTATGGCTGAGGACAAAATCAAGGCTATTGTGGACTGGCCAGAGCCTCAGAAGGTCAAGGACATCCAGTCTTTTCTTGGCTTCACCAACTTCTACTGTTGCTTCATCCACAATTATGCTAATATCGTTGTTCTGCTGACCTGTCTCACCTGCAAAGACGTCCCCTGGAATTTCTCCGAGGACTGCCAGTGTGCTTTCTGGTCTCTAAAGGAGGCTTTCACATCTGCTCCAGTGCTCATTCACTGGACTCCAGATACTCCGATCACTGTAGAAACTGACACTTCTGACTACACTATTGCAGGAATTCTCTCCATTACCCCTCCAGACGGATACCTGCACCCTGTTGCATTCTACTCCCATTCCCTCCGGGATGCAGAGTTGAACTACAACACTTACAATAAAGAACTCCTCGCCATCTTCGAGGTGTTCTCTCAATGGTGTCATTACCTAGAAGGCTCTGGAACTCCAATTACGGTATATACTGACCACAAAAACCTTGAATATTTCACAGGTACCAAGCTCCTGATCCACAGGCAAGTGTGCTGGTCGGAGTATCTTTGCCAGTTCAACTTGGTGATCCATTATCGTCTGGGGAAGCTCAGAGCTAAACCCGATGCCCTAACTAGACGATGGGATGTCTACCCTAAAGAAGGGGACAAGGACTATGCTCGAGTCAACCCAGATAACCTCTGCCCCATCTTCACCCAGGACCAACTCACTCCATCCCTCTAAGCAGCTACACTAGATGCTCTGGTCCTACTTTTCACCAATGAGGACCTCGCTGCCTTACTTCATGCCACATACCTCAAAGCCCCAGTCATCCAGGCTTCACTCCTAGTTGACATCGACCAACTCTGCTCTGACATCCGCTCCGCTCTCACATCTGACCCCATTGCATCTCTGCTCATCTCCACCAACTCCCTCCCAGACTTCTGCTGGACCATCACATCCGATGGCCTCCTCCTCTGTGACAATCACATATACATCCTGGAGGCAAACAACCTCTGCCTCCAGATCCTTCAGACCTTCCACAATCACCCAACTGCAGGTCACTTCGGACAGAACTGCACTTTGGAGCTCATCTGTTGTGAATATACCTGGCCAGGCATCCAGTCATATGTCAAGGACTATGTCTGCTCCTGCACATCCTGTGCTTGCACCAAGGTCCCCCGCCATCACCCATATGGTCTCCTGAAACAGCTTCCGGTCCCAGAGAAGCCATGGAATTCGATCTCCATGGACTTCATTGAACAACTCCCACCATCTGCAGGTCATTTGGCAATCCTCATAGTCATAGATAGGCTTTCCAAGCAAGCCATCTTCATCCTGACCCACGACACAATTACCTCTGCTGACCTTGCCAAACTATTCCTAATCCATGTCTTCTCCAAGCATGGAGTTCCAGCCCATGTCACCTCCAACAGGGGTTCAGAGTTTGTGTCTCACTTCTTCTGCTCTCTAGGCAAAGCACTTGACATGCACCTCCACTTCACTTCCAGATATCATCCAGAAGGTGACAGACATATGGAGTGCGCCAATCAGACTCTGGAGCAGTACCTCCAAGTCTACTGTAATTATCAACAAGACAACTGGGCTGACCTCTTACCCCTCGCAGAATTCACCTATAACAACATGCCTAGCGCTACTATGGGCATATCCCCATTCTTCACCAACAAGGGCTACCACCCTAATTTCTCCATCTATTCCAATCACCCACTAACCTCCTCTGCAGCCTCCGACTACGTCACCGACTTGGATGAGCTCCACGCACTCCTCCAGTCAGAGATGTCAGAAGCACAAAAGTGGTACCAAGGCCCCACTGACACAAAGCATAGCCCAGCTCCGGACTTCAAAGTTGGAGACCTGGTATACGTGAAAGCAAAGTACTTCCACTCCTCGCAACCCTCTAAAAAACTCTCTGAAAAGAACCTCGGCCCTTTTGAGATAATTGCCCACCTAGGTACTCTTTCTCTCACTCTTTGTTTACCTGATTCTATGTATTCCATTCACCCTGTTTTTCACATTTTGCAGCTAGAATATTCCATTCCAAATACTATACCAAACCGTTTCCAATCTCTGCCACTGTTAAACTGGGTCCAGACAAACTCCGATGAACTCTGGAGCACCAGAGTTAACTGGGCAAGTGGGACTTGGCTTCACCATATGTGGTGTGCCCTTACAGCAGATCCATTGTCCTGGATTTATGGACAGAGGGTCGGAGGTCAGAGGTGGGTCCGAGGAAGTCGCTCAATGACTTGGAGGGGTCAGAGGAGGAGAACATTGAGTTAGGTCGATATTCGAACTAAGGAAATACATGGCGTAGTTCTACAGAGTTTATATACGGAGGAGAGGAGCGGATGACTAAAGTCCATAGTCGAATGACTAAGTCCGCAGGAGATTACTAAGTACGGAGTTGGAAGGAAATATGTACCGTAGGAGTTCAGAGGTAAGTGTACTGGAGCACAGCCTCGGAGCTGTGCTCCTAAGCGAGCACTGGTACCGGAGTTGTATCTAAGTGGAGGAAGCGGTACAAGATTAGTAATAAAGTTCTATTGTAAGAAAGGAGTCATGAAGGTGTACTAAGAACAGAGTCCGAGGAAACTAGGTACAGAGGAACATAGAAATGTCACTGGAGTTGTGAGCAGAGATGCGCCAGAGAGTGCTGGAGTGACCAGAGTTGGGTTCTGGGTTTTGGGATATGACAGCCACCTCCTGTCAAGGTTGACAGAGAACTGGAGTACGAGATCAGGAGATCCTCAACTCCAAGATTGATAGGAGAAGGCGTCACTGCCAACTCCTGTACCTGGTGCGTTGGACCGGATATGAAGGAACTGACGAAGAGACCTCCTGGCTTTTGGCCATGGAGTTGGGAAACACAAAGGACTTCGTCTCGGACTTCCACTGGAGATATCCAGACAAGCCTGGACTGCTACCCACCCCATAAAGGAGCCTCCGGCACATTCTTTCCTTTGTTTCTCCTCCATTTATTCTGTCTTGCATTCTCTGCCTATTCTTCCGAACAGACTGCATTTGTAAAAACATAAAAAACAAAGATAAAAAACATGAAAAAAAAAACTAAAGATCAAAAAAAAAAAGATATAGAATATCATATTACCATAGTTCGCTTCCTCTGCTCTGCTCTCGTCTTCACTCCCCTCTGTTTCTTTCTCCTCTGTGTCCTCCAGTGCCCACCAAACGGCTTCCTCTACCACATCCATGATCCTCTCCAGCACCACCATCATGCAAAGGAGCACAGTCAGGAGGCAATCCTCCATTCTGAACTCTTCAGCCCTTCCACTGACACCCCTTGACAGTCCCACCACAGGACTCGCTTTCTTCACTCTCCTTTGCATGGAGATCCTTCTTCCACTGCCCCTTTCTGTTTCTTTCCTCTGTTCCCTTTTTCCTCCTCTTCATTCCCTATGATAGGTACTCTCCAGCATTCTCTCTCTGCCCTCCATCTCTCCTCCGCTGTCACCACCCTAGTCTGCACCACCTCCTCATCTTGCCGCTCATGCTCCTCATGATCGTGCCATTTGTGCTCTGATGCTGCATGCCTCTCCCTTCACATCTCATCCTGCCTCCATTGCTCCCAAAGGACTTCCAGGCATGCTTGGAGTGCTGTGACCTCGGCTTCATCAACTGGCGTCAGGCTTTGTGATTTATTGGTCATGGTTGATCTGCCAGAGTTAGGTGATGGCATGAGTTCAAGCTGGCTAGCCACCAGGCGATTCTTATACTCTGAGGAAAAGAAATTTCGGACTCTGCTGGTAAGTGTTGGACTATTCCACTCTATTCAGTCAACCTCTCCACAGGAGCTTGACAGCCTCCTCAGATTGTTTTGATCAAACATCTGTGCTTACTAAGGCCTTGAGGGCTCGGCCCTAATGGGGAGGCACTGTCATATTCATCATTCTGACCCCTTTCCCTGCCTCTCCGGCCTTCTCTGACCATCTCCAGTCCCCTCCATCTGCTCCTATCTCTCCTCCTTATTTGACCCCTCGGAGTTCCATCCCAGAGTTTGCTCCTCTGCCCGGACAAGCTTAGTGGCACTCAGACTATCCACTTTTGTACACCTCCTTGTTCTTTGACCCTTCATCATTTCTTGCTTGTATTTCTGATGTCTAGTCACCCTTACTTCACTTCTAATCTCCTAGAATATTTTCATATGTTCTCCATCTTTGTCAGATATTATTTTCAGCTCATTTTTTACCTTCACCCCTCATCCCATCTGTACTTAAGCACTCCGTCTGCTTGTATATTCCTTAGTACAAATATCATCTAAGTCTCTCCTCCTGTCTCCATCCAACCTTGTTCACCTTGCCCCTACCTCTTAACTCCCTATCCAAGGGAACCTCTGCTCCTACCTCCTCTGAAATATAAGGACCAGACCTTCGCAAGGGCATGACACACAAGTCCTGTGCCGAAGTCCTCCTAAGTCCCTCTGTCTCTGTCTCCTCCATTGGACCTCCAGTCCACCTCTGCCATTAACTCCCTCTAGCCCTTTGGACCTCCAGTTGGACTTGACCCAGAGGACCTGGACTTGACAGAAGCCACTAACCTCTGCTTTTATTACCCTTCCAGGAAACTCACCTCAAAAAGGGAAGGACCTTTTGAAATTACTCAGGTTCTTTCCCCTGTAGCATATCAACTAAAACTACCCCTGAGTTGGAAGATCCACATACATGCTGTAGGATGGTGGTGATAAGAAGAAATATAGCATATTCTTGAAATATCTTCATGTTTTCATTTTAGTGCCCTTTAGGCTTGCAACAATGGGAAAAATACCTTGTGATGGTGTCCAGTGAGTGTTGAAATCTCTCCCCAACATGCCAAGCACTCAATCCAGTGTTACAGATATATAGAAAGATCCCCAGCTGTTCTGCCACTGAGATTCCATGTTTCAACTTTGTGAAGCCATTCTCCTCAAGAACGCATATCAATGCTTCAAATACGTCATGACTGACCCCAAGGGATGTTTTGATTCAGTCTGGATGGCCATTCATCAGCTTGAGAATCCATGCTTTGCCTGAGAGGATCAATGTGTTGGCAACCTAGACCTGTTAAGGCTTTGGTCACACTACTAGACTTGCTATAGAGCACAAGAGGAAGATCCAGGGGAATCAACCAGGACTTGACTGAAGTCCGGTCGTCGATGACATTCAGATTATATACTACAATGTACTTTAGGGCAGGCGTGAGATATCTTACTAAGGTATGATGTCACTGTGGAGCAGAATTAGTGATAAGGGTCTGGAATGTCGGTGATTAAAGAAGCATGTAGATAAGGGATCTAGAACGAATGTGATTGAAGTGAAAGGGAATGATCTGGACTTGATCATGTGATAGTTCTCACAGTCACGTGCAAGTGATCATGTGACTTGATAAGATAAGATAAGATGTGAAATCGTAACACAATGTGTAGTATGGGATTTTTTCTGGTATTGAGAGGAAGAGTAACTGATAGTAATATGTGAGCTGGATTACAAAAAATGACAGTAGCATGAAGAGATGGTGCTGTCTCTTATACATTGCTTGCATTTCAAGGTCCATTGCTATCAGTGCAGGTCAATCATCTGCTTATCTACTATACAGCCTATAGTACAGTATCATAATGCTGGTTATCTCCAAATCAGTTAGCCGAATGTTCACCAACTTCAGCATCTATTACTCCTGATGAGTAAGCCTAAGTAAGACTGAGTGATTCACCTGCCAGCATTCCTAGTTAAGCTTGTCTACACTATTCTGTCAACACCAGCAATAAATATGGACTCAAATATTGTCTTAGGAGGGGAGCCCCATGCAGTTCACTTTGGCAACATTCGGCACAAGCCTCGGCGACTACCGAGACACTATCCATTGCTAACACGCCCTCAACTCAGCTTCTCATGCCTCTGCCTCTGCCTCGCCACTGTTGTCAATGCTGGGCACGTTGTCCAGCACGCTGCCAGTGCTGTCTTTGTTATCCTAACCCTTCCATCTTACATGTTCTTTGCTGCTGGCCCCAGCACGCATTCCCACGACACCATTTGCACCTACCACCTTCATCAGTGTCATACATGCCATTGCACACATTGTTGGCACTGCTCCCACTGCTCTATCCTTCCAGCAAGTGTCATTGATCATCACCGCACACCCCTGCATCTCTGTTGCTCCCTGTGCATATCTTATGATGTCCTGGTCAGTCGCTACTCCGCCACCTTATCTCTCTTTCACTACACTCACTTGTCTACATTGTTCTTGATGTCTGCTTTAATACACACACACTTTCCTTACCCCCCATCTATAATGCCTACTATACCAACCATTGTATTTCCAAATTACAGTCTCTCTTTGAATGCAGCTGCTTGTCACATATGTACTCTTGGCACTGCCCTCCATCTGTTCAACATACCCACAGCTGGCACTAGCTGTTTGCCACTCATTTCAGTTACTAGCCTTCCAGTCCGTGCATGCCTTCATTCTGATATCTTGACCTTGATGCACATGAATTTTGGCTGAATGTTACCATTCATCTTTTGAGTGAGTGGTGTTACAATATTTTTGCTTCATCCTGGTCTCCTTCTTGTCTCCGAACGTATCTCATTTATGTATCCGCATCCACACGCAAGGTACCTACGATTCCTTGTCACCTTCTCGCTGGATGAGTTTGACTTCTCCTTCACCGTTTCTGTTCTTACCTGATAATCTCCTTCTTTTGGACATTACCTCCTAACAGCGTTCTCTCGCACGCTGTCGTGATCCACATAGCCATCTGCAGTAGTTCTCCCTTGTTCTTCTTCATTCCATTGCCTTCTATTTCTTTCTATGCCTACCCTAACTCTTGGTCCGTGCGCATCTCCTTGGGCTATAAGTAGCTGGTCACTTCACTTGTAACATCCAAGCTTAACCTGCGCAATCCCACCTCCTTGATTCTGGACTTGTCCTTGCTTGAACAGTCGCCTCAACTGTTCTCCTTTATCTCTTTGCTCGTTGTGAGACGTTGTGCCTCTTCGTGAGTGCCTCCTCGCAAAGAGCCCTTGTACTTTGCTGTCCAGAAGGATGTGCTCCGTAACAAGTGGCAACAGCTTCTTCACCTTGAAGTATTTATTTTTCTGTTTTTCCCATGTCTTATAATTAAGTAGGGCCGGTCTACTAGTACTTCCTGTTGTCCTGGTCTGTGGGTCTGTGGCTGTGCATCTGTCAAGGGTCTTGCTGCAGCCAAGGTGGTTATGGCAGGCACCTCTCTTGCTGAATGTAATGCAGGGTCTATGTTCTCATCATCCTCGCAGATGATGGGAACACCTTTAGGCTTCTTCGCAGGCCTTGCTGAACCATCTGAATTGCCACTGTCACATCATCACTTGGTACCTAGATCTGAGTGAGTGCAGCATGTTGGTTTGACAATGTCACTGCTCTCGATCTGTGCATTCCTTTCATGTCTGAGTGCCTCGAACTCTTCATCTGTCAACTTCTTCCAGTATGTCAGACCAATTTCCCATTTGCACTGCAGCATCTCCAGCTGAGCTTGAGAATTTGACGCATCACTTAAGTTTGCAAATGGAATAGTGGATGGCCACCCTTCCACCACAACCCTATATTGTGAGGTGATAGTCCAGAAATAGGTCTTCCATTGCATCCTCACTTGTGGGTCTCCGGTAATCACTCCTGGTAATCAGTGTTGTAATCTAATGACATAGAAGGCAAGTATTACCACACTCACGAAGTTTCTCATTGATCAGCCCACGAATAGTGCCATGGATGTGTGATATGTGCTGCTGGTGGTTCTTTGCAGCACCTGTACCATAGGGCAATGAATATTAGTCATATACTGTAGCTTCATTTATTGTAGGAAAGTTCTCACCTCGTATACCTTGTACTGCAAAGCCTTCCATTTTACTTACGAGATCAACTGTGTCCATACTAATAATGGTACCCATAAAGTCCTTGATGTCATTGGTCGCAAATGCAATTCCATGGAGGGGAAGATCAGTAGTTCTGCATGTTGCATAAAATATACTCTCTACACTGGTTTGTGCCCTAAGGTTGAGAAGCTTTTCATAGGGAGTTAGCACAGTCCAATCAAATACATAAATATTAGAACCACACCTCTTCTTCAATAGCTTTCAGTGTCTGAGTGATGTCATTGAGCTTCCCCTGTGTTGTTGTTCGAACACCAACCACTTTGGTGGTGCGGTACTCATTATACTGCTCAACCAGTCATGCTTTCTCATTGGCCAAGAGGGCATGATACTCAGGTAGATGACTCTTCATGAATTTGGGTAGTATAGTCCTATCACAACTCACTGTCAATGCAACAAATGGATAAATGATGTTAAAGCACAAACAGGGAAGGGGGGCAACTCACCGTTCTCGCTGTTCTCATTAGTCACTTGAATACGAATGTGAGGGTTCTGTGGACCTGTTTGACGCTTTGCCCAACAGAAAGCATTCCATGGGTTTGGTGTTACACATCTGTACTTGTATCGTGTTGGGCCAATGTGTAGTTCATTCTGGACATGCTGGATACTTCTGTGATGTGTCAAAGCAAGGTTCTTCATCATATTGTCTAGCTTACACCATGCCTCATTCAGGTCATGCTGAAAGTGTTCAGATTTGTCACACCGGTTTGCTCTCAGCTTATCATGGCTTTCTTTACTAAGAATGACCTTTACCCTTGGGTGCGTCAAAGGTTGGACATGATGGTGTGGACTGGTCTTAGGCAGTGGAACAGTCTGAGAGACCATTGTAGAGGGGAAGGGGCCTGGGGGGGGGGAGGGCAATGAAGTGGCTTGTTCATACTCACCACGACATTTATGTCTGCCAAGGGTCAAAGCAGAACAATCTTGAAGTGGGGGGCATATTATTCAGACTAAAACAAATAATGACACTAGTAAAATCTAGGCAAAAATGAACAGAACTGAGAGATATAAAATGCACAGCAAGGTTACTACACCAAGGAGTCGGAGAATTGTGTTCAGGATCGAGTATCTCAGCTTATAAAACGAATCAATGTCAAGTTTCAGTCCTGAGGTGGAGTAGAAACTCACTTTGGCAATAACAGATGGATTGCCCTTCAGGTTGGCTGTGAGAGCATGAGCTAAATTGATAGCTTCCTCATATGACAGATTCCAGGGAGAGGCCTGTAGGACTGCCTCCAAATGGCTGCTCTGCACATTCATAATGAATGCATGCAAGGCTGGCAATAAATCATCGCCAAGATTGAAATGGTCTAGTATAGTATCAGTATTGGGCCCAATGCTGATCAACGCTTGGCCATCTGGTGACACATTGGGTGTAATAACAAGAGGAATAGGTCCCAAAGCTGTCCTAGCCCTGTATAGGAAGGCTTCTGCTGGTTGGCGCTGGCGAGTGAGCCATTGGTGAAGGGTCAAGGGTAAATTTGTTACATCCTGGACAACAGATGAGACTGCCCTAGGAGGAGTTGCTGGAACAGTGGTCACCATTGCAGACGCTCAGATAGCAGCAGAGGAGGATAAGTGTCAAGAACCAATAGAAGTGCCAGATTTCTGCATAGTACCGAGTCCTGTACACTGAAGACAGCTAACATCAGCCCCTGTGAATGCAGGGAGATGTTGTGG
>JBBPKI010000624.1:0-20129 GCA_038089155.1 Nevesoporus exiguus
AACAGTACAGACGGGTGGCGACGGACAGTCTGATCATGGTTCGGGTTCGCGAGGAGACGCCGTTGAGCGAACTGATGGATGGAATTCAGGTGGTAGATATACAGTGATAGGTCGCTGAGTCCCGAGCTTTGACATGACAAGGACTACGTCGCTATAGCACTGCCTTTGATTTGTTGTCTTTGTGTTTCGATTCTATTTTCCTAGTTTTGCTGAAATTCAGCTTCGCGATCAAGCCACCCCCTTTGGAAGGACCGAGCGCAAGGACTAGCTAAGAGAGAAGGGGACACAGACGGTATGTACTCGGACATGGCTCCGACTTGAGTGACAGCCAATGGACGTCAACTGACTTGGCAAGTGAACAAGCCTTCAAGGGGCTTCAACCACTTACTGATCGAAAGAGTTTATTCTAGCTCGTCATCCGACCCCAACGCACGCTTCGCAGCTAATCTCCGCATGGTCATTGAACATCTTGAGTTCACCCTTGAAATACAACGAGCATCGCAAATCCTGAATTGCAAACTTGGTTACCTGGTTATGTCCGGATAGAATCTTACAAGCCGTGCACCCTCCGAGTCTGTCTAAGTACACGTTCCGGATATCCCATATCCTAAAAACGGAAACTGGCCGCCTAACCTGTTGCTCACTGAGGGACTTTCCAGTCTGCTCTTACTACGTGCGTTTCATGCATGGATTGCTTTCACTATGGAGCACATATGTCTATGACTATGACGAGAGTGGGGAATGCATACCGGATTTTGTCTGCGACGACGAAAAAGCTGGTGGGTATTGTATGGGGTGACCCCGTCGCCACATGACATAATATCCTGTTTGTCTCGCCACCTTTCGGTGACCTCTTACCTGTACGAGGGATTGCGGTGAGTGGAAGAGGGAGCGATGCGGGAGAGTGTATGCATAGAGAATATACCTAAAGTTAATTGAACACGGCTGTTTGAAGTGAACTGGGTTCGTGCGGCGCAAGACTGTAGTAGAGACGACCATCATAAAGTGGGCTCGCGTAAATGATCCTTTGCGTAGTTGGGTGAGTTACGCTGTTCCGAGAACCACAAGTTACAAAACCAAGCACGAGATGGTATTGTCCTGTGCGTATCACCAAAACGCTAACTGTCCGCTGTGAATGGTAGACCCAGTGCCATCGAATCAAGGCTATCATGATTTCGGAATCTTGCGGAATGAAGTGGAACACGCGCAAGCGGCGTATCAATAATTTCTTCTCTGCCTCACGAACCCCGCGACTCGCAGGGGGAATAGGCGTGGAGATAACAGGGTGAACTTGGCCGGGGACGCACGAAGAACATGCTTGGCGCTCTAGCCCCACATACCCAGCGACGTTTGAGGGATTGGAAGATGACATGGCGGACAACAAGAAGCATGATGAATCCGTGGAACACAACAGTGACAGTAAGTTGGGTCGAGGGTTGGGGGCAAGCGCCCAGGACACCTCACATGCGAATTGATTCGATAAGTAGACACGCGCATGGCTATCCAACACATAGCGGCATCTCTTCAGGCATATGCGAGATTCTAGCGACGTTCAACTGGTGAGCACTAGGCATGACAACCAGAAAGATGACACTGATTAGAACGCAAAATTCAAGCGGAGATGATTATGACCGAAGCGAAGGGTGGAGATGGTAAGAAGCAGGACAAGCGAGAACGCAATACTAACGAGGGACCCAAGGGTTGAGCGACAACGGTGCTTCCTAATCTCTGTTCATCCCGTCCTCTAGCTTGATATCTATTATTGTCGGCATAGTGGTAAGTGTTGGCCATTTTACCTATTACCTTTGAAGTTGACCGGTATCGCAGTCTGTTACTCAGGGCGGTCACTATTAGGTCGGCACACCTGCTGAGTCATTAGCAGATGTGGGACGATTTCATTTCTGCGCGCTGATATCACGCTGACGCTATTCATTTTAGGTTATGTAAATTCTCTCCTCGCAATGTAAGACAATCTAATCCTTCGCGTCCTACCTACACTTGCGTTAATCAACGCCCAACTCTCACAGGCTGAATGTGAGAAGAGCTATCCGTGGACGCGAGATGAGATGGTTGCGCTACGCGATCAAAGTACCCACGCTATCGACGATAGTGCTGTAACCCTCCCTTCTTCTATTTTAAATTCATTTTGCACATAGGACGCAATCGCTTTCTACTTTTAGACCCTAGTCTACTGTGGCACGCGATGTCGACATGTTGTATCCAACTCCCGAATCCGTGATCGTGATAAGTATGTCAGCGCGGACAAGGTACCGAGTCGGTGTAAAGATTTTCCTATGCGGGCTATTACAGGGTAGCGGTCCGATGATCGCCTGCCAGCTCGAGATGGAAGTCGAAACGTGCTTCTCATCGACCCTGTATGATGGAGGTCTCGACGACGAAGAAAGGAAGGGCTCTCTCGGTCTTGGAGACCGCGGACGGCTCCCCGTGATAGCGCGAATGTATGTATATCAGTAACAAAGCTGCTGCTGGCCCTCTCGACGCTGGCACCCGTGGACGCGTTCATTTTCGCATCACACCACGTGGATATGTTACCCTCTGAGCGGCTCGAAGGTCTGGGGTGTTCCGTCACGGGCAACGTTGACGTGTATTTCCTCGGTCCCCATCCGAGACTCGTTGACGATTCTGCAGTCCCAAGCTATGACGAGCTGGCTTGGTGCAGCGCGAGCCGAGCTCTAAGGTTTGGATTTGCCTGCTAGTAGCAAGATAGATCGCTCTGCACATCCGCATCGCACCTCCACTTCAGAGACTATGCTTGTCGCGTCGGTCGAATGATCCCGGAAGATCGAAGCTGGGAGGGAGATGATGGAAGATGGGAAATCCAAGACAGACTAGCGAGAGATTCGCGGGGCGAGAGTGGCAGGCTTTATTCGTCCTCCCACGCGAACCCTCCGAATCATCGGAATGCAAGGCGCACTACGATAGAATCTGGCACGCGACGCACTGTGCTTGGCTCACCGTCTTTGTTGACAGCGACGACGACTATTTGGGGGCGTGTTCTGTGAATGGGAACAGCGGTCAGAAGAACTCGGGGACGAGAGTAAGAGAGGGCATGTATGATCTGGATAATCATGGACAACGGAGTCTGCTGACATCGTATTCGCGGATAAGGGATAAGAAAGGCTACGGGGAGAGTGTAGTTGGGGATGCCAAGGACGAGCGGGAGGCACGTCTCATTTTGAGATGGGGTAGATCTGAGCGGTGAAGCCTTCACTTTATGGACATCTGCTAGCGGACGGCATTAGACACTCCCGTTTTTCTCTTATTGTACGTACCTACTCCCTTGTATGTGACGCCTTGATGACTATCATGTCGCAGAGCATAGATCTCAGGTCAATTGAATATGACTGTTTGGAGCGGGTTGGATCGTACTGCGCAAGGCTGCAGTACAGCCACCATACGAGATACGAAACCGAGCACGGGACAGTATTGTCCTTTGCCTCCGTCTCACCAAAACGACGGCAATCTTCTAAGTGGTGGATCAAATGTCATCAAACCAAGGCTATCACGCTTTTCGAAGTCTTGTAGAGGGGCCACCCTCATATCGGCGCGAAGAACACGCGTTGGTGGCGTATCAGTAATTTCTTCTTGGGTTCATGAACGCCACAACAGCCATGGAGATAACAGAGTGGACGTGGACGGGGTCAATCATTGACAGGAACAGGTTGGGGTTCTCCAGCCCCATGCGCCCAATGATGCTTGGGGAATTTGAAGATGACATGACAGATAACAAGAGGCACGGTGAGTTGGTGGAACCCAGCGGCGACAACAAGCTGGAACAAGGGTACTACATTTGGGCGAGGGCGAGCACCCAGGACGCCTCATGTATGAATTAATTCAGTGAGTAGACACGTGCATGGTGGGGTACTTGAAGGGGTACCAGCGTCGACGGCCACGCATCCCTCTTTTGAATCGATTCGACATCAAGCCGTATGTCCTCCAAGTCCAGCGTACGCCCAGGGCGGGATTCAACCGGTGAGGGTTGAGCGAGACAATGGAGAGGACGATGCTGATTAGAACACAAGCGTCGGGCGGAAACGAGAGTGACGAAAACGGAGCGGTGGCAAGTGAAAATGGTAAGAGGTGGGACAAGTAAAAAAGCGACGCTAACGGGGACCAAAGGGTCGGATGACGACGGTGCCTCGAGTCTCGATCACCCGAAGGAAGTGGAACCAATGGTGATCGATGGTCGAGGTACCATAAATGCAGTCGCATTCCTAGCTGATGGGAAGCACCTCTTGAGCGGCAGCAAGGGAAAGAAGATTCGCCGTTGGAGAGTGGAAGATGGCGGCGAAGTTGGGCCCCCAATCGATGTGGAGAGTCCTGTTTGGAGCATTGCAGTGTCGCGGGATGGGAAGTGGATCGTGAGCGGGACAGAAAGTGGCCAGGTGCAGGTGTGGAACGCAGACACCCACAAAAAGGTGACCAAGTTCAAAGCCTCACACAGCGATCAGGTGCGTGCAGTCGACGTGTCACCGGACGGGACGAAAGTTGCAACCGGGTCACACAGTAAGACTGCCCGCGTCTGGTCGCTTTCGACCGGCAAGCGACTGCTCGGCCCACTGCAGCACGATGATAAGGTGACCGCCGTGAAATATTCGCCCGACGGGTCTCTCATTGCCACAGCGACGAGCACGAACGCGGAATCCGGATCTGTTCGGATCTACGATAGTCAGAATGGCTCCCTCCTCGTCGACATTGCAATCGAAGTCGGCTCATGGATCAACAGTTCCCTAGCCTGGACGAGCGATGGCAAACGACTCTTCGTCTTATCTATCGACGACAATATTCACTCTCTCGACGTCTCTGCCAGGAGTGTCGTCTCGAAATGGCCAATTCACAGTTACAATACCGACCTCGCCGCTCGCTGCATCGCCATGGCAAATAACGACACGTTCATCGCAACTTCCGCTGGTCGAACAGTCTCATTTTGGGACAGCGCCACGCACAAGCAAATCGGGCCTGTCATCGAGTACAGTCATGACATCTCGTCCATGGCTATATCAGCAAACGACGACATTGTCACCAGTGGAGACAAGGCGATTTCTCTTTGTGATCTCTGCGATGCACTTCCCCCTTCCTACTTCGACGATGTGAGTTCTTTTACGTCAAAAATTCGAAGGATCAGATGGCTTGCTGCTCGATGCTAACTTTGTCCTGTACGTAGGATACGGCGACACTTGCGAAAATCGTTCGAGAGTTGCGTACTTCCCTTCATATACAGGAGGAGACCTCAAGTAGGTCAAATGCAACCCAGGTTCATATTCCGTTGAAATTCACATTTATCAGGCAATAAAACCGCACGTCTCGAAAAAAATGTGGAGAGTCTCGAGAACAAGCTTGCCAGTTGTAAGCGCACTGCAGACAAGCAAAAGGACAGCTTGAACGACACCATCCAGTCACACCGTTCAGAACTTCTTAGTTCGAGTACGTTCGCCCTCGCAGTGGCTTATGCTCCATTCCACTCCACTAATATCCGTGTTCGTTAGACGATAAAATCAAGCTCTTGCAAGAGACAAACGAAGAACTCCGTGACGAGCTCGTCGAATTGCGACGCACTGCCAATGAGCAAAAAGAGAGTGCGAGTGAGACCCTCCGGTCACTTCGTGCTGACCTTCTTGATTCGAGTACGTTCGTCGCTGTCCTAGCTCACACTCCACTAACATCCTCCTATTAGAAAACACCGTTGCACATCTGGAGCAAACAATGAAAGACCTCCGCGCTGAGTTCACCAAGTCGGAACAGAAAGCTAATAATCTCATTCGCGCACACGAGTGGATGCATGATTGCGAATCCCTGTATGCTCGAGGACGCATACACGATACTGCGCAGTTGCTTTTGGAGGTGACGAAAACTATCAGTGAGGAAGTGAGAAGCGACAGGGTAGTCAGCAACTGGTTTACTGGTGAGTCTCGACATCAAACATCAGGATGCACAACTAATTCCTAGCATCAGAATTCACGGACCGGTGTGTCAAGTCTTTGGAAGAGCTGGGGGACGAGGCGTCGAACTCCGGGAAGCATCTTGATGCAGTTTTAGTTTACTCTAGCATATTTTCACTTAACGCTTCCACCACGAGCACCCTCTTGATAAAGTGGGCGAACGCAGCCTTGGCTAGTGGCTCAGTACAAGAAGCGCTGAATGCCACGACGAAGGTATGCATTCAACGACCGTTCGAACATCGCCAATGATGGTCTTTTTGTTCCAGTTCGAGCATCGGACGTTTCCTTTCTATCGCGTTATTTGCGACTGCCTGGAAGGGAATGGTCATCTTATGGAGGCAACTGAGTGCTTTCTGCAGATGCGGAATGAGTTGGTGGACGACGCTGCAACCCACGATGAGCGAGCGGAGTGGGAACGTGGTCAGTGATTTCAACAGAAAAGTAGCCAAGGCTAATCAAGACACGTCCGCTAGATTTTCAGGAACGTTGCGTACAGAAGCTAGAGGGGTTAGGTGACACTGCGAAGGACCTGCAGAAGCATGCAGACGCCATCGCATACTACTCGGTCATACTGTCGATCGATCCAACGAACATCGGCATTCTCCTCAAACACAGCAATGAAGTATGCACCGTATAATTCATGTCGCGTATCATGTGCCTAGCTCATCTATACCTACAGCTCATCGAACTTGACCCATCGTCCCATAAGGGGTACAAGGGAAAACATGCTGCTTTGCATGGCATGGGACGTTACAGCGAGGCGTTCGAGGCCTTCGCGACAATGCTCTCGACACTAAAGAAATCTTCCGATCCAAATATATGCGGTAAATGATTTTCCCATCATCTAGCTCACAGAAAAGTGTTGATTAGTCTCTGGACAGGACTCCACCGTGAGTACGTCGACGCCACGCCAAAAATTCTAAAGGTAGTCCAGGAAACTATCCGCGACATGCCGTCCGTGTTGATCGACACCGAGAGCGGTCGTCTTTACGACAAAAAAAAGCAAGCAGCAGCATTTGAGGAACTTCAGATCTACGACGAGCTGCGGTCTTCGATGACCACTCGGCTTGATGACCAACGTATTCGGACAGAAGTGCAGAAGTTTTACAAATATGTGATGCTGTCGCACCGGTGGCAGCCTCACGAGCCGACGTTTCAGGAGGTCGAGAGCACGTCGATCTACAAGGAGCCACTGTCTCCTGCATTCAGCAAACTATATAACTTCTGCAAGCTCGCATGTAGCCTCCGGTTTAAATGGGCCTGGAGTGACACATGCTGCGTCAACCAACTAGACAAGGCAGTCCAGCAGGAGTCGGTGGTCGCTATGTTCAGGTGGTACAGTGGATCATCGCTCACGATCGTCCACCTTCTCGGCATTCTGTCAGAGTTAGAGGAAATCGATGGTCTCTGGAAGAGCATCTGGAACACACGTGGGTGGACATACCAGGAGTACGTGGCGTCCAAAGTGGTCCAATTTTACACGGAAGACTGGAAACCATATCTTGGACTGACGATCTTCAACCACAAGGAGTCGCCTATAATCCTTTCGGAAATGGAACGGGCCGCAAAGTTTGCGGCGCGGGAGCTGGCAAACCTTCAACCAGGATGGGATAGGGTGCGTGAGAAGTTGTACTTAGCTTCCGGAAGGCAGACGACACGCGAGGAAGATATTGCATACTCGCTATACGGGATCTTCGACGTCGCGCTTCCAGTTATCTATGGCGAAGGCATTCAGGCTGTTGGTCGGCTCCTGGAGCACATTTTGACACGCTCAGGTGATGTCACACTTCTCGCATGGACTGGACGTGCCGGTAGTCACCACAGCTACCTGCCCATCGATCTTACGGTCTACACTCAGGTCGTACCACCACACATTCCACTTCCCCTTGAGGCAGCTGAGATGGACGCTATGACCTCAGCATTGCGTTCACCATCGTCTGACCGTTCCCTTACCGTGTCATCCTCCAGGCAGCGGTATAAAACCCCAGCATTTCGTTCATCATCGTTTGACCCTTCCCTTGCCGTGTCATTCTACAAGCGGCTGTATGATCTCCCTCGGCTTTTGCTCGTCTCCGGTCTGTTAAGACTCCCAGGCATTGTTTTCCCCATCGACGATCTCGTCCCTCCCTCGGAATCTAATGACGATCCAGACTTCCCCATTTATCATGCGACGGCGACTATGCTCGGGGAGATCAAGATCAAAACGACGGACAATCTCTCTGAGATGAAAGGTCTAGTTCTCGTCCACCCATGGATCAGTCCGCTCCTCGACCCCGACTTTTCACAGGGCTTGCCACAGGGGGATCTTGACACACGGGCAGTGCGACTGGTCGCTCGACTAAGGCAGCCATTCGGTGCGCTGTTGCTCACGCCATTAGCACGCGAGCAATATAAGCGCGTTGCGACGGATAGTCTGATCATGGTTCAAGTTCGCAAGGAGACGTCGTTGAGCGAATTGATGGATGCGATTCGGGTGGTGGATATACTGTGATATATCATTGAGTTTGGACTTTTTACGTGATAGAGACTACGTCGCTGTAACACTACCTCTGTCTCGTTGTCTTGGTGACCTCGACTCTAGTTCTTGTTCTGGGCAGTTTTGCTGAAATGCGACTTGCGGTCAAGCCACCCTCATCCCCGTCCAAAGAGTTTATTCTGGCTCATCATCCGATTCCAACGTGCGCTACACGGCTAATCTCCGCATGGTCATTGAACAATTTGAGCTCTCCCTTGAAATGTAACGCGCATCGCAAAGCGTGAACTGCAAACTTGGTTACCTGGCTCTGTCCGGACAGGATCGTACAAGCCGCACACCCTCTTTCTGGGTACACGTTCCGTCCCGTATCTTGAAGACGGAAACTTGTCGTCTGACGTATTGCTCAAGGATTAAACCCTCTCGTCTGTTCTTACTATACTTGATTCATGCATGGATTGTTTCCACTATGGAGTACATACGTCCATGACCATGATGAGGATAGGGAATACGCACTGAATTTTCTCTGCGACGACGACAAAGCTAGTGGGTATCGTGTGAGGTGACCCCGTCGCCACAGCCGACAGGGACATTATACGCCGCTTGTCTCGCCACCTTCCCGTGACCTTTCACCCGTACGAGAGGTTGTTTTATAAACAGGTGAGTGGAAGAGGCAATGATGAGAGAGCGCGTATGCGTGGAGAACATGTGATAGGACGATGCGCCAGCATGAAACAGCATCAGATAGTGCATTCACCCAGTCCTGACTCAAGTTGGTTCGTACGATGATCGATGATCCCCTGCATGGTCGAGCGAGCGGGGTTGACTTTCTTGGAGCGCTGTTGGATACAAGGCAGGGAGGAGAACTCTTCTTCGACTTTGTCCGCATCTCACCAAAGCGATGGTTTTCCTCTGTGACTGGCGGTATGGTGTCATGGAGTGAAGGCTATCATGCTTTTGGGGTCTTGCGGAATGAGATGCCACCCCATGTCGGTCATGTCGCAGAGCATAGATTTGAAGTCAGTTGAACAGGGCCGTCAAGCTGCACACTGAGACGGTAGTAGAGATGACCATGATAAGGGGGACGTATCAACAATTTCTTCTCGGTCTCACGAACGCCGCGACAGGGGGAATGAGTGTGGACATAACAGGGTGAACGTGACCGAAGTCGACTGCTGACAAGGATAAGCGTCGTGGACGAGTGAAGAACATGGATTAGTGGCGTGTCAGTAAATTCTTCTTGGCCTCACGAACGCCGCAACAGTCGCGGAGATAACAGGGTGAACCTGGACGGGGTCAGTTATTGACAGGAACAGGCATCGCGGATGAGCGTAGGGCGTGTTAGGCTCTCCAGCCTCACACGCCCAATAATGCTTGAGGCATTTGAAAACGATATGGCGGATAACAAGAGGCATGGTGAGTCTGTGGAACCCAACGGCGACAGCAAGCTAGGTTAAGGGTACTACATTTGGGCGAGGGCAAGCGCCAAGGACACTTCGTGTGTGAATTGATTCAGTAAGTAGACACGTGCATGGCGGGGTACTGGAAGTCGTACCAGTGCCGATGGTTACCATCCCTCTTTCGAATTCATTCATTCGACATCAGGCAATATGCCCCCCGAGTCTAGCGTACGCCCAGGGCGGGATTCGACTAGTGAGCATTGGGTGGGACAATCGAGAAGACGGTGCTGATTAGAACACAAGCATCGAATGGGAACGATGATAGCCAAAACGGAGCGGCGACAAGTGAAAATGGTAAGAAGCGGGACCAGTAAAAATGCGACGCTGACGGGGACCAAAGGGTCAAATGACAACAGTGCCTCGAGTCTTGGTCACCCGAAGGAAGTAAAGCCAATGGTGGTCGACGGCCGACATAGGATATATGCAGTTACATTCCTGGTTGATGGAAAGCACATCCTGAGTGGCGGTAAGGAAAAAAAGATTCGCCGTTGGAGAGTGGAAGATGGCGGCGGGGTTGGGGTGCCAATCGAAGCGGGGAGTACTGTTTGGGGTGTTGCAGTGTCGCGGGATGGAAGATGGATCGTGAGCGGGACAGAAAGTGGCCTAGTGCAAGTATGGAACGCAGAGACCCACGAAAAGGTAACGCAGTTCAGGGGACACAGCTATGGCGTGGTGGCAGTCGACGTGTCGCCGGACGGGACGAAAATTGCGACCGGGTCAGACGACAAGACTGCCTGCGTCTGGTCGCTTTCGAGTAGCAGACGGCTGCTCGGCCCGCTGCGGCACGGTCACCCGGTGGTCGCCGCGAAATATTCGCCTGACGGGTCTCTCATCGCCACAGCGACGGACTCCTTCCTGCAAGTCGGATCTGTTCGAATCTATGATAGTCAGAACGACTCCTTCGTCGACATCGAAATCGAAGTCCGCTCATGGATCAGCAGTTCCATTACCTGGACGAGCGATTGCAAACGACTCTTCGTCTTATCCCTTGACAACAACATTTACTGTTTCAACGTCTCTACCGGGACTACTGTCTCGAAATGGCCGGTTCATGGTTGCAATAGTGACCTCCGCGCTCGGTGCATCGCCCTGGCAAATAACGATACGTTCATTGCAACTTCCGCTGGTCAGACCGTCTCGTTTTGGAATACCACCACGCACAAGCAAATCGGGCCTATCATCGAGTACACCCATCTCATTTCTTCTATGGCTATATCTGCAAACAACGACATTGTCACCGGTGGAGACGAGGGGATTTCCATTTGTAATCTCTGCAATACACTTCCCCCTTCCTACTCCGATGGTGTAAGTTCTTTTGCATTGTGAAGGGTCAGAGGGCTTGCTGCTGGATGCTAACCTTGTCCCATTTATAGGACGTGGCGACACTTGCGAAAACCGTTCAAGAGTTGCGTACTTCCCTCCGTATACAGGAGGAGACCTCAAGTACGTCAAATACCACCCAGGTTCATATTCCGTTGGAATTCACATTTACCAGGCAATAACACCGCACGTCTCGAAAAAACTGTGGAGAGCCTCGAAGACAAGCTTGCCAATTGTCAGCACACTGCAAACAAGCAAGAAGACAGCTTGAGCAACACCATCCAGTCACTCCGTTCAGAACTTCTTAGTTCGAGTACGTTCACCCCTGCTGTGGCTTATGCTCTATTTCACTCCGCTAACATCTGTGTCCTTCAGGGGCTAAAATCGAGCTCTTGCAAGAAGCAAACGAAGACCTCCGTGACGAGCTTGTCGAATCGCGACGCACTGCCGATGAGCAAAAAGAGAATGCGAGTAAGGCCCTGCGGTCACTTCACGCGGACCTCCTTAATGCGAGTACGTTCGTCGTTGTCCTAGCTCACGCTCCACTAACATCCTCCTGTCAGAAAGCACCGTTGCACATCTGGAGCAAACAATGAAAGACCTCCGCGCTGAGTTCACCAAGTCGGAACAGAAAGCTAATAATCTCATCCGCGCACATGAGTGGATGCATGATTGCGAATCCCTGTACGCTCGAGGACGCATACACAATGCTGCGCAGTTTCTTTCGGAAGTAACGAAGACTGTTAGTGAGGAGGTGAGAAGCGACAGGGTAGTCAGCAACTGGTTTACTGGTGAGTCTCAACATCAAACATCAGGATGCATAACTAATTCTTAGCATCAGAATTCACGGACCGGTGTGTCAAGTCTTTGGAAGAGCTGGGGGATGAGGCGTCGAACTCCGGGAAGCATCTTGATGCAGTTTTAGCTTACTCTAACGTGTTTTCACTTCATGCTTCAACCACGAGCACTCTCTTGATAAAGTGGGCGAACGCGGCTTTGGCCAGTGGCTCGGTACAAGAAGCGCTAAATGCTGCGACGAAGGTATGCACTTGACGACCGTTCGAACACCTCCAATAATAGTCTTTTTGTTCCAGTTCGAGCTTCCGATGTTTCTCTTCTATCGCGTTATTTGCGACTGCCTGGAAGGGAATGGTCGCCTTACGGAGGCAATTGGGTGCTTTCTGAAGATGCGGAATGAGTTGATGGACGACGCTGCAACCCACAATGAGCGAGCGGAGTGGGAACGGGGTCAGTGATTTCAATAGGAAAGTAGCCAAGGCTAATCAAGACATGTTCGCTAGATTTTCAGGAACGTTGCGTACAGAAGCTAGAGAAGCTGGGTGACACTGCGAAGGGCCTGCGGAGGCATGCCGACGCCATCGCATACTACTCGGACATACTGTCGATCGATCCCACGAACATCGACATTCTCCTCAGACATAGCAATGAAGTATGCACTGTATAGTTCATGTCGCGTATGATGTGCCTGACTGATCGATCTATACCTACAGCTCATCGAACTTGACCCATCATTCCATAAAGGATACAAGGACAAACATGCTGCTTTGCATGGCATAGGACGTTACAGCGAAGCGTTCGAGGCCTTCGCGACAATGCTCTCAACACTAAAGAAGTCTCCAGATCCAGATATACGTGGTAAATCATTTTCCCATCATCTAACTCACAGAAAAAAGTGTTGATTAGTCTTTGGACAGAACTCTACCGTCAGTATGTCGACGCCACACCAACAATTCGAAAGGTGGTTCAGGAAACGATCCGCGACATGCCGTCCGTGTTGATCGACACCGAAAGCGGTCGTCTTTATGACAAAACAAAGCAAGCAGCAGCATTTGAGGAACTTCAGATCTACGACGAGCTGCGGTCTTCGATGACCACTCAGCTTGATGATGGACGTATTCGGACAGAAGTGCAGAAGTTCTACCAATATGTGATGCTGTCGCACCGGTGGCAGCCTCACGAGCCAACGTTTCAGCAGGTCGAGAACATATCAATCTACAAGACAACTCCATCTCAGACATTCAGCAAGCTGCAAAACTTCTGCAAACTTGCATCCGACCTCCGTTTCAAGTGGGCCTGGAGCGATACTTGCTGCGTTAATCAACTAGACAAGGCAGTCCAGCAGGAATCGGTGGTCGCTATGTTCAGGTGGTATCGTGGATCATCGCTCTCGATCGTCCATCTTCTTGGAGTCTTGTCCGAGTTACAGGAAATCGATGGCCTCTGGAACAGCATCTGGAACACCCGTGGGTGGACATACCAGGAATATGTGGCGTCCAAAGTGGTCCAATTTTACACGGAGGATTGGAAACCATATCTGGGCTTGACGATCTTCAACCACAAGGAGTCGCCTACAATTCTTTCAGAAATGGAACGGGCCACAAACTTTGCGACCCAGGAGCTGGCCAGCCTTCAGCCGGGATTGGACAGGGTGCGCGAGAAGCTTTATTTGGCATCCGGACGGCAGACGACGCGCGAGGAAGACATTGCATACTCGTTATTCGGGATCTTCAGTGTTGCGCTCCCAGTCATCTATGGCGAGGGCAACCAGGCTGTCGGTCGCCTTTTGGAACACATCTTGGCACGTTCGGAGGATGTCACCCTTCTCGCGTGGACTGGACGCTCTGGCAGCCATCACAGCTACCTCCCCTTCGATCTCACTGTCTACAATCAAATTGTGCCGCCACACATCCCCGCACCACTCGAGTCGGCTGAGATGGACCGCATGGCAGCAGCACTAGGTTCATCGTCACTTGACCTATCGTCGACTGTTGCGCTATACAACAAACTCTACGAGCTCCCTCGATTGTCACTTGCCGCCAGTCGATTAAAGCTTCCAGGTGTCGTTTCTCTCATCGACGATTTGGCCCTTCTACCAAACTCCAACTGTGACTCCGACCTTCTCACTTATCATGCGACGGCGACTATGCTCGGGGAGATCGAGATCAAAACGACGGATGATCTCTCTGGGATGGAAGGTCTAGTTCTCATCTATCCGTGGATCAGTTCACTCCTTGACCTCGACTTTGCACGGGGCCGGCCTCTGTGCGATCCTGACACACGGGCACTGCGACTGGTCGTTCGACTAAGGCAGCCATTCGGTGCGCTGTTGCTCGCGCTATCAGCACGCGAGCAATATAAGCGCGTTGCAACGGATAGTCTGATCATGGTTCGAGTTCGCGAGGAGACATCATTGAGCGAATTGATGGATGCGATTCGGGTGGTGGATATACAGTGATGTCATTGAGTTTGGACTTTTTTACGTGATAGGGACTACGTCGCTGTAACTACCTCTGTTTCGTTGTCTTGGTGGCCTCGACTCTAGTTCCTGTTCTGGGCAGTTTTGCTGAGATGCGATTGCGGTCAAGCCACCTTCCTCGGAGCGATGGAGGATGCTTTGGTATGGTTTTGGTTCGGGTGACGGCCAATGGACATCGACTGACTTTGCAAGTGAAACAAGCCTTCAAGGAGAAGGGACAATCAGGGAGTGCGCGACGAGTTGATGTAAGCGGTCAGCAGGTCTGAATTTTCCATTAGACAGTTACAAGCACGGCATGTACCATAGGTTGTGAGCACGCCTGTATTGTGTTTGAGCGGATATTGATCGTTTGGAAGGACAATGCCAAGAAGGCAAATATGCCATCGCGGTAGTTATAGCAATCCCGCAAGGGGAAGCATCACTAGAAACGTTCTGGAATGCACAGCCCTTGACGCTCTACACGCCGCGCCAGTCACTCCAAAATGTATTGCTGGTAGAGGAAGCTTGGCTTGAGGTGGTAAGCCCCTGGCCAGCTTGGGTGCTAGATATGTGCTCAACGAGTATGCGCGCACACCCTTATAGATGCAGCTGGCATACTGGATCCTTTCGATTGCCCGTTCGACGGTCCTATGCAACACTTACGGTGGAACCTAACACCGTGGCAGCGTCAAATTTCAAAACTGGCGCAACTGTGATAAAGGCGATCTTAAACTTGGAATGTGTAAACAGCATGTGTAGTACTGAGATTCAGCCGTCGGGTGATCACCTTGAGGTCCCAGGCTCCCCACTACTCCGAGTGACTCGACGAAGGCGACACAGTATTGAGTCCAGTCTATCAATTAGCAAACGGCTGAAACAATGATGAGACATCAATAACCCGGCGTATGAGGACACCCAAGAGTACTTGAGCCCAGCGCCTTCACCTGCGACGACGATGAGTTCCATGAACGAGATGGCTTTAGCGAAGTCAACTTTTATGCGTACGCGGCCATTGTTTGCACCCTGGTTAGCGGTGCGGACAATTCGTTTTATGGGCAGGATCAACGCGAAAAGGAAAAAGAATGCGAACGAGAAAGTGAACACAAGTATGCACACGGTAAATTTATGGCAGACACAGTAATTGAGATGATCGTAGACGACGAAATTCGCGAGTACTTGCATCATAGATGAGGGTATGGCATGGGTGTGATAGTTGGTGGTAGTGAAGGACGACCAAAGGGGCATTCGAGCTACGTAGGTTTGAGTGGCAGACATGAGTCTGAACGATAGCCTTCTAGGTGTAAACAGATCCGTATGAGGACCCCTCGCCCAGCTGAGCGAATAGGGATGACTCTACTCAGCGGGGCAAGTACAGGACCGACCCGTTAGAACCAGCCGGCTGTTTGAAGCTGCTAATAACCGCCTGTCCGCCATCAGGCAGAACCACCCACGCCATGAATTTTTGCCATATCTCCTTGTTCGCTGGATCAGCCTGGGCTCCCAAGATGACGTGCGCAGGATTCAACAACGGATCGTTCGGGTCCAGCTGGGTTGGGGTGACTGGGCCCGTCCTTAGTCCGTGTGCGAGGAGAGGTGACCCGGGCTGTCCACCTGTTTGCTGCACCCGCTGGTCGTCCCTCTCCGAGGATCAGAACTGCATAAGAGTGGTGCCCCACGTAGTGTGCGCATGGACGGGTAAAGGGGCGGGATGGCAGCGGTTTCGAGCCTGCGAAAGCTCTCGTCAGGGGGCTTGACCGCTACCCCAACCGCCGCCCTTCCAGGGCTGTTTCGGAGAACTACCAGCTGAGCAGTGAGTGGGAGTGAGCATATGGCAGGGACCGCGAGAGAGGGTGTGCGTGCGCGACCCACCTACCGGCTGGTGACCCCTAAATGAGGAATAACGAGCGGGGAGGGAAAGGCTTTCCCTCGGGGCTAAGCCAAGAGAGCCCTTCCGGGCATCCGTGAGGATTTCTCCGTTCCCTTGCAGTACCCCACGACGAGAGGGGAAGTCAACGAAGCGACACGGACAAGCTTATCGCTCCTTTGGGGTCTTACGGAATGGTGTGCTTCTCTCGTGTTGATTGCGGCGAGGAACACACGTAAGTGACACACATATGTACGGCTTCTTCTCGGCTGCCCAGGCTCTAGGGGAAAGTGGAATGATAACGAGGTGAACCAACAACCCTTTCAAGTTCTCCTAGCAGTATTGATACCATTCTTGTAAGCATGTTCCTAGACTTTGTGAACGCATGCCTGGCGATGCGCGGAGGATTTCAAGATAAGGGCACGGATAATAAGGAACGAGGCGAATTCATGATTCACTATGGTAACAGTGGGCCGGGCCAGGGTCAAGGGTTGGGGCGCAAGGCAGCTAGGGTGTGAATCAAATCAGTAAGGAGACACGTGTATTGCAAAGTACTTAAAGGCATACCACGAATAGACGGCGTTGCAGCCCTCCTCCACTGATCTGACACCTAGGTCAGCATGTTCTCGAGTTTGAAAATTCGTGAGCACCGCACGAGACGGTCGAAAAGATGATGCTGATAAGGACGCAAGCGTTCGCTCGGAAAGAGAATCAACCTTCCTCTAAAAATAGTCGTCAGATCGGAACAGCGACGGGCGAGGACGAGGACGGTAAGAGGCAGGACAAGTGAAAGCGTGTTGCTGACAAGAACCCAAGGGTCGAAGGGCAAGAATGCCTCCAATTCAAGTATCGTCCGCAGAAAGGAAGCAAATCCAATCAAAATTGGCTGCCCAGATAACCCATATTCAGTCGCGTTCCTGCCTGACGGGAAGCACATCGTGAGCAGCGGCGAGGGAGACAAGATTCGGTGGTGGCGAGTGGAAGATGGGGGAGAGGCGGGAATGCCAATGCATGCGGGGACTGCTGTTCGCAACATGGCAGTGTCACCAGACGGAAAGTGGATCGTCGGCGGGACGGGGGATGGACAGGTGCAGGTGTGGGATGCGGAGACCCGCAAGAAAAAGACCGAGATTAAAGGACACACTAAACGGCTGTGTGCGGTCGACATCTCGCCGGATGGGATGAAAATCGCGTCTGCATCGGACGACTGCCTTGTCTGTGTCTGGTCGCTCTCGACAGGTGAGCAGCTACTCGGAGGCCCGTTGGAACATAGCTGGTGCGTGGTCGCGGCCAAATTTTCACCCGATGGATCTTTCATCGCTACGGCAACTTGGGCTTGCGACTCCATTCGAGTCTATGACAGTCAAAGTGGCCGCCTCGTGGTCGACGTCCCAATCCGGGTGGGCTCATGGTTCAACAATTGTTTTGCCTGGGCGAGCAACGGTGCACAACTCTTTGTCTTAGCTCACGACGGCAACATCCACTGTCTCGACAGCGCCAACGGGATCGCGCGGTCGAAATGGTCTATTCACAGTAACTCTGATGCTCTATGTATCACCCTGGCAAACAATGAGACGTTCATCGCGGCCTCTGCTGGTCGCACGGTCTCATTTTGGAACACTATCACGCATGAGCAAATTGGGTCTGTCGTCGAGTACGCTCATGGCATCTTCTCTATGGCTATATCCGCGGATGATACCCTTGTTACCTGTGGAGACGAGACGATATCCCTTCGCAATCTTTGTGATATACTTCCCCCGTCCTACTTGGTCGATGTGAGTGCCCTGACAGCGGAGGTTTTTCTACTTAATTGGTGACTGCTATCTTTCATAGGAAAGGACCGCAAGTATGCCTAATGTTACCCTGCTTCTTATTTCCATTGAGATTCATATTTACTAGGTAGAAATGTTGTCCATCTTGAAACAATGGTCCAGAAACTTCGCAACGAGGTCGCTAGCTCTCAACTTGCCGCCAAAGAGCAAAAGGAAAGCCTGAACGAGGCCATCTTGTCACTCCGCGCGGTCCTTCATACACAGGAAACCAGCTTTGGTACGTCTATCGTCATCGCGGCTGGTGCTTCACTGGCTTTGTGCTCTCCATACCCACTATACGAACAAGTAGGAAACGCTGAGAAGACATTTTGTGAACAACCTGGTGCATCCCAATGCGCGGTCAATCAGGATCAGGATCGGCCCAATGAAACTATCGACTCCCTTCGTGCAAATCTTCTCTCACGGGGCGAAAGCGAGGATAACTTGAATAAGACCATCCGGTCACTGTGTGCAGACCTTGGTGCACAAAAAACGCGTTTAAGTACGTCCATCGCTACGGCGACTTATCCTTACTTACATGGGTTTGTTAGATGACAGGATTGCGAATCTGGAACAAGCCGCAGAGGATCTCCGTATTGAGCTTGACGAGTCCCGTCAGAAAGCTGATAACCTCATCCGCATTAATCGCGCGCTTGAGCAGATGCACCACTGCGAATCGCTGTACGCTCAAGGTCGTATATGTGACGCCGCAGAGTCTCTTTCCGAAATGGCAAACACAGTCAACAAGGATGTGAGGGGAACAAGTCGGTTGGCGACTGGCTTCCAGGTGAGTTTCGACGTCGAAAGGTGGGATAGAGCATCTAATCCTTGCCATCAGTGTTTACGGACCGATGCGTCAAGGCGTTGGAAAGGATGGGAGACGAGACATCAAGTAGTGGCAAGCGCGATGAAACCCTTCGGTACTACTCGAGCATACTCTTACTTGATCCAGTAAACCTCGACATTCTTCTCCGGTGCAGCAACGAGGTATGAGTTAGTGTCATGTCGCGCCTAACGTACTCGGCTGATCTGCACTATCAGATCATCAAGCTTGACCCATCATCCTACGAAGGTTACAAGGGCAGGCATGCTGCTTTACACGGCATGGGCCGTTACAGTGAAGCGTTCGAGGCTTTCACAATAGTGCTTTCCAAGCTTACGCAATCCCCCGATCCAAATATACGAGGTAAGCCATTTCCCCAACAAATGACTCATAGGAGAATGTTGATTGGCTGTGGATAGAGCTTCATAGTCAGTACGTCGACGCCACTCCCACAATCCGAAAGATAGTCCAGCAGGCTATCCGCAACATGCCATCTGTATTAATTGACACCGAGAACGGTCGTCTGTATGACAAAGCACAGCAAGCGGCAGCATTCGAGGAACTCCCAGTATACGATGAACTGCGGTCCTCAATGACCACTTGTCTCGACCACTTGCGCATTCGGACAGAAGTCAAGAATTTTTACAGATATGTGATGCTGTCCCACCGGTGGCAATCGCATGAACCAACATTCCAACAAGTGGAGAACACGTCAGTCTATGAGTTCCAGCTGTCTCCGGCATTCAGCAAACTACAAAATTTCTGCAAACTTGCATGTAGCCTCCGGTTCAAGTGGGCCTGGAGTGATACTTGTTGCGTCAATCAACTCGACAAAGGGGTTCAACAAGAATCGGTGGTTGCTATGTTTAGGTGGTACCGTGGATCCTCCCTTACGATTGTCTACCTCGTTGGTGTCTTGTCAGAGTTGCAGAAGATCGGTCATCTGCGGAGGAGCATCTGGAATACTCGTGGGTGGACGTATCAAGAATATGTTGCTTCAGAGGTTGTCCAGTTCTACACTGAGGACTGGAAGCCATACCTTGAACTGAATATTTTCAACCACAAAGAGTCGACTATGATCCTTTCAGAGATGGAAGAGGCAATGAACTTTGCCACAAGGGAGTTGACAACACTTCAACCGGGCGTAGAACGGGCGCGCGAG
>JBBPKI010000625.1:0-20117 GCA_038089155.1 Nevesoporus exiguus
TACTATTTAAAATCTTCTTTTAAAAATGTCTATATACAATACTCATGATCCCAGGCACAATGTGTTTGCAGGTATTTACTTAGTATGTTACATCATCATATCCAGCCGTGTTTGAGATGTAATGTTCTTTGGGCAGTGCAATGCACCAGCCACTTTTCAGCAAATGATGAATGAGATCTTTGCTGACATGGATGGGGTAGTCATCGTCTATATCAATGACATAATGATCTTCACAAAAATGGACGATGAAGAAGAACACGATAAAATCGTCCAAGAAGTACTTAAACAGCTAAAAGAACATGACCTATTTCTAAAGCCAGAAAAGTGCTTTTTCAAACAAAAAGAAGTAGAGTTCCTCGGAATGGTAGTCAATACTGAAGGAATTAAGATGGAAAAGGGAAAGGTGGAAGCCATCCTTGAATGGCCCATACCCAAAAATGTAAAAGGGGTTCGCAGTTTCTTGGGACTAGCGAACTACTACTGAATATTTATCCAAGACTTTTCAAAAGTCTCAAGACCCCTTAATGACCTTACCAAGAAAGATCAACCCTGGCAGTGGGGACCCCAGGAACAAGGAGCTTTTGATCAGCTCAAAGAAGCTTTTACCATGGCACCCATACTCGCCTATCCTGATAACAATAGCGAGTTCCACTTGGAAACCAATGCTTCAGACTTCGCAACTGGCGCAGTCCTTTCGATCAAACAAGACGAGAAATGGCACCCCGTTGCCTTCTCCTCTGCTTCCATGACCCCTGAGCAGAGAAATTACCCCATAGCAGATAAGGAAATGCTCGCCATTATTCTAGCTCTAGAACAGTGGAGGCATTACCTTGAGGGGGCAGAAGAATTTGAGGTTTGGACAGACCATGCCAACCTCAAATACTTTATGACAAAACAAGACCTAAATCGAAGACAAGCCTGATGGTCACAGTGGCTATCACGATTTAATTACATCCTAGTCAACAAGCCCGGCTCACAAATGGGCAAAGCAGATGCTCTCTCTCGACGAGAGGATCACGCACAAGGAATTGACAAAGATAATAAAGGTCTTCAGATGATCCTTGAATACAGAGTAAGGGCACAATCCAAATACGCTTACACGATCAAAGGAGAAGAAAGAAAACTCCTTGAAAGAATAGTGGAAGCACAAGAAGAATGGAAGAATAATGATAAGCCCAATCTTCTTAACAAAGATGGAATCCTGTATCTTGGTGACAGGATCTTTGTACCTCCAAAAGACAACTTGCACCAAGAAATAATCACCCTTTATCATGATTCCCCGATTGCCGGACATGGAAGTGCCGAAAAGACCTGGCAAATAATAGAACGATACTTTCAATGGAACAGCCTTTGAGCCCAAGTGAAGGACTATTGTTCAAGGTGTGACAGATGCACACGAATGAAGCCAGAAAACAAGGCACCCAAGGGGGAATTAATTCCAAATCCCATTCCAGAAGGCCCATGGAAAGACATATCTGTGGACTTCATCACTGATCTCCCCACATCCAACACCTACGACTCTGTACTCGTCATAGTGGACCGCTTTTCCAAAGAGGTGGAATTTATACCCACCAATAAAACAATCACAGCTTTGGGTACAGCCAAGCTATACAGGGACCATGTATGGAAGCACCATGGTCTCCCAAGGTCCATAATCTCAGATAGAAGACCACAATTTGCTTCACAAGTAATGAAGGATTTGGGCAAAATGCTCAAAATAGACCTAAATATATCAACAGCCTTCCATCCCCAAACAGACGGCCAGACAGAAAGGGTCAATAGGGACCTTCAGCAGTATCTCAGACTGTTCACCGCTGAGAAACAAGAAAAATGAGCAGAGTGGCTTCCCCTGGCACAATTTTCCTATAACAATCACCAACACTCTTCCACCAAGAAGTCACCCTTTGAGGTGACAAAAACCTATGAACCAAGGATGGGAATTGAACCTCTCATCACCAAGAATGAATCGTCCCCAGCATTCACACAGGACTTTTCCAAGACACTTGAGCAAGCTAGAAATTCCCTTGAAAAAGCTCAAACCTCAATGAAGCGGCAAGCTGACAAGCACCGCACCAAGGTTCCTGAAATGAAAGTTGGAGATAAGGTCTGGCTTTCAACAGAGAACATCAAACTCAATAGGGCCTCTAAGAAACTCACCGAAAGGTGGATTGGCCCCTATGAAATCACAGCATTCACAGGACCCAACACTGTCACGCTCAAATTACCATCCACCCTGTGAATTCATCCCACCGTCAACGTTTCAAGGGTTAAACCTTATAAAGAACGCCTTGAAAATCAACCTGTTGTTGCCCCAGGACCCGTAGTGAGCACACAAGAAGGACTTCCAGAATTTGAGGTCGACTACATAGTCAATTCACGCCTCAAAGGACGAGTTCTGGAATTCCTAGTACACTGGAAGGGCTATGATGAGGAAGACCACACGTGGGAACCTCAGAGCCACCTCACTAACGCCAAAGAGGCAATAAAGGACTTTTACCTCTCCAACCCAGCGGCACCCCAGAAGCTCAGAATGGTCCAAACGGACTTTAATTCTCTTTTCTCTTCATATGTTAATGTGACAGAGCCCTCCCAGGTTCCCTTCAATTGCCTGGAATGCGATTCATAGGAGGAGGGTAATGTTATGATTTCTTATCTTATCTAATCTTATCAAGTCACATGACCACTATCACATGACCATGGGACATGTCACCTGACCAAGTCTAGGTCAAACCCTTTCACTTCATTCATATTCGTTCTAGACCCCTTATCTACATGCTTTCTTAATTACCATCAGTCTAGACTCTTATCTACTTTCCCACTCCACAATGACATAGTCACTTAGTAAGTATTCTCACACTTGCCCTAAAGTACATTGTAGTATATAATCTGAGTCCAAACGACAACTGGACTTCAGTCAAGTCCTGGTTGATTTCCCTCATCTTCTTGATTCAAGCAAGCCTAGTGTGTGACCAAAGCCTTAACTGGATAGGTTGCCAACAAGATGTCAAGATGAAACAGAAACAGAGATGTCATAGTGGAACATATGGAGAGATGTCAAGATAGAACATAAAGGAAAAGGTCTGAAGTCAAGGTCTATGATATTGAGCAAGAACGAACCGGAGGATCAACAAAGTTGGTCCAGAGCTGGGTATGTGCGCATGACTGGGGAAACTGGTCCAGAGTTGGTCTGGAGTGACTGGAGTTGGACAGGATATGACAGTCAGAGTTGGCCAGAGTTGGCTGGAGTTGACAGGAGTTGAGGCCAAAGGGGTCGAAGATGGATAGAATGGCATGGGATATGACATTATCATTCTATACATTTCATTTGTACACCTCTTTGCTTCCCTTATCCCTTCTTGGTCCCTTATGGACCCTTGATATTATCTCACTCATCCCCTGACATCCTTGATGTCCCTATTTACCCTCTAGTATAAAACCCTCTGTACCTCTGTCATGTATCCCTTAGCACAAATATTGACTTAATTCCTACTCTCCTAATTTTCGTCATGATCCCCTTCTCCTCCTGTCAGAACTCTGCTCCTCCAAAATACAAGGACATGGACCTGTTCAAGGGCATGACACATAAGTCCTGTGCTGATGTCCTTTCTATGCAACTTCACTCTGACATCTCTGCTCCAGACTTTGGTCCAACTCTGAGACAAACTTCGTCAACTACCCCTCAGCACCTCTGGACCTCTGATTGCACTTGAGTCCAGAGAGTTCGGTGTCATATCCATGCCAAACCAGCCATCTCCACCTCCTCCGGCCCCCTTTCCAACCATATCCAGTCTCCTCTGTCCCCCTTCAGTCCACCCCCATCCCCACCACACACAGAGCTCCTTGGAGCTCTGCTCCTCTGATCAGACCTGCAGCTGTGCTTGCTCAGAACCTCCCAGACATTATTCCCATTTGTCCTTCTCTTTGTTCTTTCATCCCTTCTCTGTCCCTTAGTATTACCCTTGATGATCTGCGACCCTTAGGTCGCTTCTTATCTCCTAGAATATTTTCATGTGTTCTCTGCCTTTGTCAGATACTATTTTCATCCTATTTAGTATCTCCTTCGCTTACTCCACTCCTATATAACTCCTATGTACCTCCTGTACTATTCCTCAGTATGAATATCAAACAAAGTCACTCCTCTCATTTCAGGATCATCCTATCCCCTCCCTGTCAGACCTCCATCCCTCCGAAATATGAGGACCTAGACCTGCTTAGGGGCATGACACATAAGTCCTGTGCCAACGTCCTCCTGAGTACCTCTGCTCTGACTCCTCCACTCAGACCTCCGGTCCATCTCCTATACTAACCCCTCCATTAACCCCTAGAACTCTGCAACTCTGGTCAGACTTGAGTCCAGAGTATACACACTTTAACATTCAGATGATTTAACAGTATATTTGTGCTGCCACTTGAGCAGGTCTCCACTCTTTTCACCTCCGACCTCACACCATCATGATCATTTGTCATGACCTTTGTCCTTATGACACTCCTCTGACCTCTCACTGTCCTCTCGACAGCCCCCCTTTTATTCTGTCCCTCTGAACTCCAAACTCCAAACTCTGCCCCCTGGCGGGTCACCTCCCATCCCCCCTCCCTTGTTGCTGACTTCTCCTCCTATGCCCTCTGGTGAGACCACCCTCAGCTTTCAAGCCATTTCTTTGTGTTCCCTTTTTATTGGTTTTAGGATATAGCTCGCTTGCCATGAGACTCTGTTGAGTGATTGGAACACAAGCAGCACTCATCTGACCCCAGCAAGTGGAGTGCCAAACCTCCCGCACCTCCACTTTGGAGTGCACTTCGGAATCACCACAGCCCTTGGACTTTTTGCCCTCCTCATTGCCACTCCATTCGTGAGTGCATGCAAGATGAATGGCTTAGTCCACTTCATTAGCCACCTCCAGCCTTCGCTGGGGAAGGTAAGACACCTCTGATAGGAAAGTCACCCTCTGCAACATCTGACCTTCCCTCCATCCTCAACTCTGCTTACTCCAACCTTTCGGACCTCAAGTCTGGAGGTCACTTCATTTTCTCCACTGCCAACTCCAGCAAGTCCAGACGCCATGGTATTGGACCCTCTTCAGGTCTTTTCTTCCTCTCTTCATTCTATTTTGCCTCTGCCTTATGTCCTTCTGACATTTCTTCTTTTGTTTCCTCTTAACTTCTTCTCTTTGACCCTTCCTATCTAAGGATCAAAAGTCTGAAGGTAACTCTGTTTGTTGTCTGCCAACTCCAGCTTATCCAGTCAGTCTGGACATCTGGGTAAGGAATCCCCTTCAGTTCCTTCCCTTTCCTCCCTCTGTTTTCTCCTTCTTCTATTTGTTCCTTTTCCTCTGCTTTCTTCTGTGCTTTTGGACCCCAAGTCCAATAGCAACTCCATTTCTTGTCCCATAACTCCGGCTATGTCTGGTTAGTCCAGACATCAAGGTAAAGGTTCCCCTTTGGGCCTTCCCCTTTTCTTTTCCCTTTCTCCTGTCCTCTGTCTTTTGTTCTGACACCAGGTCACAATGGTAGACTCCTTTTCAAGGAGTGCCATCACTGGTTAACGAACACCCTTCATTTCCTCCTTACCTGATGATCACAAGTCCAAAGGTAACTCCAGTTTGCTCCAGCAACTCCAGAGTCTTTTCTCCTTGAAGCTCTCTTTTCATTCTGCTTTATTCTGCCCTTTGTTTTCTCCTTTGTTTTTTCCCTCTGACCTCTGTACCTGAGGACCACAAGTCCAATGGTCATTCTGTCTTTCACCTCTAGTATTGTGTTGCTTAATAGCCACCACTCTGGTCGCTCGCCCTTGCACTTCACTCCCTCCAAACCTGAAGACATCAAGTCCAAAGGTACCTCTGCTTCAACTCTGGCAACTCTGGAGTTTCCATTTCATTTTCTTCTTCTCCTTCTTGTTTTTGTTTTCCAGACTTGGGACCTGTGTCACCGTTGTCTGCACTCAATTCTAGAGCACCTCATGATGCACCCCTCCTATTTTCCTTTCTGTTTCTTTGCTTTCGGTGCTGTCAACTCCGGCAGCATCCAGTCTACTCCAGACCACTCTGTTTGTTCTGCTCCATTTTCCAGACCTGGGACTGCATTGCCCTGTCTGCACTCTCTTTTTAGAGCATCTCCTGATGCAGTTCTTCATATTTTCTCTTTGCCTTCTCTGTACCTCAAGACATTAGGTCTGAAGGTAACTCTGTTCCAAGTCCAGTTTTCTCCAGCAACTCCAGACTCTTTCCTTTCTGTCCTCTGTTTTCTTTTCTTTTCTGTTCTCTGGACCTGGGACTTGTGTCACCCTTGTCTGCACTCCATTCTGGAGCACCCCCAGATGTATCCACTCCTTTCTCTGTCCACTTTTTATGACCTTATGACTTCCCCTCGGGGTCCATTCCGGACCATCCAAACTTCACTCCATGTCCACTCTGGACCACTCCACTTCTGCTCCATTCTGTTTTCTTGTTTTTACTATCCTTTGGTGTTTATATTCTGTTTCTGACCCCTCCATTGCTGTCCACTTTTGCAGCATCTGGTCCATTCTGGGCCACTCTGTTTTCCTTGTTCTTCTTTCCCTCTGTTGGCCCTTCAGGCCTTCACCTATGTCAACTCCTAACAACTCCGATGAACTCCAGTCCACTCCGGATCATTTGTCTCCTTTTCTCCTCCTTTGGGCAATCTACCTCTGTGGCCTTCATGCCAAACCTCTTTGGGTTCTCTGATGTTTGTTTAGTATAGGACACCGCACACTCGCCCACCAAATAATCTGTTGATCATTTGGTTTAAGAAGCCGCAACTTCGTCTAACGTACTCTTACAGATAGAATGCCAAACCTCCACACTCCAGGACTCCATCTGGAAATATAATCCTGGAAGTTGCACCTCCAGGATTCGCCAAAGACCCCGGGCCTTCTGCAGTTATTGTCTGTGGACCTCTGACTGGCTTTGTCCAGAATTCTCCCCATGCTAAGGACTGACCAATGATTTATCCCATTTTAGCTCTCTGCCATCCATGGCACCTTTATAGTTCATCATTGTCGTTGCTGTTGTCTTCATTGTTCTTTCATCTAGATCTCTGACCTTCACAGTCTTGTCCTGCGGACCTCTGACTGGCTTCATTCTGGATATCTCTCCCCACACTTAGGACTGACCAAGATTGTCTTTGGCCTTTGCTAACTCCTGCATCATTTCTTCTTCAGGACTATTCTGTCCCATCTGTTCATTTCTGCCTTTTATCTCCTAATATTCCTTCCACTTCTTTTATCTCTTTCCACTTCAGTTACCCCTGTACTCTGAATACTCCGGAGTTACCTCTGAATTACCTCCAATTAACTCTGATTAACTCTGGAATTACCTCCGATAATTTCTACTTTTCACACCTCTTTTTCCTTTTCACCTTCTGATATTTTTCCACTGTTTTTTGTTCATCTTTTTCTACCCATGTACTCTGTTGCCAGCATCCTCGGGCTCGGCCTTAAAGGGGAGGCACCACCCATCACCACCTCACCCTATCACCTTTGTCTATCAACTCCAGTGCACTCATCGCACACTCCATGATCTCTGTCCAAACCTCCGAAATCTCTACCACTCTGGAACCTCTCACCCCAACTCTGTCTGCACCTTTGGTACCCTCGAGGTACACCTCTGCCTAACCCTACTTCCTCACCACTCCTCGGGCTCCTTTTCATGTGGCACCACCTAGATTTCAACTTCACTTTCTCCTCCAGCCCATCTTCTAGGGCTTTTAGGCCTTCTCCCCTGTCTTCCAGACTATCCAGTACCCTGGTGGTACACCTCTGTTCGCACTCCAGCATCCTCCAGAGTTGTGTTCATCCAGTTCCTCTGTTTCCATGTTTTCTCTATTTTTATTGCCCTCTTCTTCTTCTGTTTTGGATCAATCACTTCTTTGTTGCCTTTCAGTCCTTTTCAGTTCTGTCTTCGAGTGCTCCAGTACTAGTTGTACTTCTCAGCATTCACCTCCGATACCTCTAGTTCAACTCCGGACTACTCTGTGCTACATCACGATTCCATTGCTTTTGACCACTTTCAGGTCCCTTGGTTCTCGTTTTGTTTCTCCTCTGGACTTTTACCAACTCTGGTGTTTTCTTTCACCCTCCATGTAGTCAAGCATTATTATCTCGTCTTTTCTGCTTCATTCACCTCCAGTACCCCATGTACAACTCCAGATTAACTTTAGTTAACTCTGCTTTTTCAGTGTTCCATCTTCATTTCTCTATCTGTTCTGGTCTCCCTCTGTTTGCCCTTGTTCTTTCATTACCTCTGTTTACTCTGTTCACTTTCTCTGCCTTCCATTTTCTTCTGGCGCATTTCTATGCCACTTCATTCCCCTCTGTTTACTCTAGCTTAACTCCAGAGTAACTCTGGATTTTCTCTGGTTTACTTCATTCCATTCTACACTCTGTTTTCCGTCTCTTTCATTCTGGACTTGTTCCATTTTCCTCCACAACTCCAGCCTTACTCCAGTTTTACACCCTCTTGGATACATTATATACCTTTATCTTCTCCATTTCCAGGACCATTTGGTACCTGGCAAACACCTCCGTTTCTCTGGCCCATTTTTGGCATCTTTGAGTCCTTTCTGGGGCCCTCTGACTTTTTTATCTCTACTTCTGTTTCTGTCTCTGTACTTACATCTCTGTTCCTTTTCTGTTTCACTCTGTTACCTTACTCCAAACTCTGGTACGAACTCTGTACAAACTCTGGTCCTTTCCTCGGACCTTCATCCTCTGTCCTTTCTGGCGCCATCTGGTGCCCTCTGCTCTCTGGCCCTCTCCAGGCACCTCCAACCCCCTTCTGGGGCTTTCTGTCTCCTTCCTCTCTATTTCTTTCTTTGTCTCTGTCTATGTTTCAGTTTCGGTTTTTCAGTCTCTGTGTTTTTCCTTTCCCTCCGATCCTTTCCTCTCTGTTTTCTTCTTTTCCAGTGTCCAGCCACCCCTGCATGTCCTCCACTGCCACTCTGCATGCTCTGCCATCTTCGGCATCCGTTCCACTCTGCTTTTGCACCCTCCATGCTCTCCAAACCTACCTCGTGCATCATCCATATCTATCCCTATCAGGTGTTGTGCTATAGGCACACCTTGACCCCTCTCACGCTGAGGCTTGGAGTCTCCTTTTCAGAGCTAGCATATTATCAGCAGCCAGACTTTGAGTTTCCTAGCTGGTCTGGACACCTCCGAACTCCACGTGGCATCATTCTCAGACTCAGCCTAGTAAGCACCTCCATTATCCTCTCCATCAGTGCAACCTCTCCAAAGAAGCTTGACTGCTTCCTCGGATTGGCTCTGCACTGAATCCCCACTTACTGTAGGCCTCGAGGGCTCGGCCTTAAAGGGGAGGCACTGTCATATCTATGACATCCCATCCATCTCTGCCTCCTCCAGCCCCATTTCCAACCAACTCCGGTCACCTCTGCTGCCCTCAGTCCACCTCTGCTTCCTCCATGCTCAGAGCTCTGCTCCTCCACTCTGGACCAAGGCTGTGCTTGCACAGGGACTCAGCTATACTTCAGACCTGGATATATTTTATACATTCTGTTTGTACATCTCTTTGCTTCCTCCATCTCTTCTTAGGTCCCTTATGGACCCTTGATATTATCTCACCTATTCCCTGACACCCTTGATATCCCTATTCACTGTTAAGTCCGGACTCTCCGGACTCAAGTACAATCAGAGGTCCAGGGGTACTGAGGGGGTGTAGACTTGTTAGTCTTGGAGTTGGACCGAAGTCTGGGATGGAGGAGTCGGAGCGGAGTTACTTAGGAGGATGTTGGTGCATGACTTATATGTCGCACCCTTGAATAGGTCCGTGTCCTCATATTTTGGAGGAGTGGAGGTCTGACAGGAGAAAAGGAGATCATGATGAAAGTGAGGAGGGTGGACTAATTTGGGAGATTGCAACAGGAGTCAAGAGAGCGGGAACTAATTCAATATTCATGCTAAAGCTACACGATGGAGTGTACAGGGATTATATACTAAGAGTCGGAAGGTAAGTAGGGCCGGAGCACAGCATAGGAGCTGTGTTCCAAGACAAGCATTACAAATGTACAATGAAGATGAGTAATACTATAAAAGAGTTCCAGGTCCAGATATAACCGAATACCGGTCCAAGCACAGGTTGGTCCAAGTGGAGGAACGGAGCTCCAAGCGTAGAGGAATGGAGATGGACTGAGGGAGTCAGAGTTGGCCAGAGTTGGCTGGAGTTGACAGGAGTTGGGGCCAAAGGGGTCAGAGATGGATGGAATGGCATGGGATATGACAGTGCCTCCCCTTTAAGGCTGAGCCCTCGAGGTCTCAGTAAGCACAGGTAGACTGCAGAGCCAGTCCGAGGAAGTGATCAAGCTTCTGTGAAGAGGGTGCACTGACAGAGGGGATAATGGAGTTGCTTACTGGGCTCAAGTCTGAGGCAGAGTACCACACAGAGTTGAAGTTGACGGAGATTTCATCAGGACCATGCTGGAGAACTCAGGATTCTACCACCACATAGAATAAGCTCCTCCAAGAAAGGCTTCTAGCCTCAGTGGGATGGATATAGAGAGCTTGGAGGGTGTGTGAACGGAGGGAATGGATGCCAGAGATGGCAGAGTGCATGAAAGGGTGGCAGCAGAGATGGTTCAGAGGACAGAGTGGGGACACCAGAGAGTGAAAACAGAGGTAGAGAAACTGAAAACAAAAACAAAGAGATGGATGTTGGAGGGGATGAAAGCATAGACAGAAACAGAAAGCAGAGGGCCCCAGCATGGGGGTTAGAGATGCCTAGAGAGGGCCAAAGAGCGGGAGAGAGACATGGAGGGTCCCAAAGGGGATTAGAGATGCCCAGAGTGGGCCGGAGGAACAGAGTGTAGACCAGGTACCAGATGGTTCTAGACACTAGAGGGGAAAACAAAGAAGAAACACAGAAACTGAAGAAAACCGGAGAAAACTGGAGTTCAACTAGAGCTACAGAAGTCAGAGGGTGTCCCAGAAGGGGTCAGAGTGGCCCAGAGTGGCCAGAGAAGTGGAGGCGTACACCAAGGTACCAGAAAATGCAAATACCAAAAAGAAACAGGAAGAAGAAGGAATCTAAAAGAAATAGCAAGGGAGCAGAGGGAGAAAGCGGAGGTGTACAGTGAAGTACCAGAGGGGTCAGAAGACAAAATAAAGAGAATACTCCAGAGTATGTCTGGAGTTTTCAGAGTTAAATGCAGAGGGGTACTAAGGAAACTCCAGAGGGTGCTGGAGGGCACATGGGGGTGTACCACAAGGGTATCAGATGGTCTTGAAGACAGAGGGGAATCCTGTAGGCCCCAGGAAAGGGTCTGAAGGGGATAGACAGAGGACCCAAAACAAAGAGCCAGAGGATGAGGGAGCATGGTTGGACAGGGATGTACCTTGGGGGTACCGGAGGTGAGGACAAAGTTGAAGTGGATGTTTTCGGAGGGGTAACTCCAGAGTTGCCGGAGTCATCAGAGGGTTGTGGTGGTGTTTGGAGGGTTAGGAATAGAGGTACCACGAACATATGGAGGGTTTGGAGGAATGCAGAGGTGTATGACTAGCATACCAGAGATGTTGAAGGAAAGACATGGAAGGGGAAATCAGAGTACCCTAGAGGTACAGGAGGGTCTGGAGGTCGGAGGGGACAGGGATAGGTAGAGGTGGGGTGGTGCCTCCCCTTTAAGGCTGAGCCCTCAAAGGCCCAAGTGGGACCTGAGAACACTAACCATGGAATATCTAGGAGGTAAAGTAGAAAAATGCAAGGAAAACAAAAATTATCGGAGTTGTAGCGGAGTAAAAGCGGAGTAATGGAGGTATTCAGAAGTATTCAGAGGTAACGGAGTGCAAGGAAATGCACAACAGGAAAAATAAAAAAAGAATGAAAAGCAGAAATGAACAAATCAAAATATAGAGGATGAAAAGGAAAAAATCAAAAGCAGAGTAGTCTGAAACAAAGAGCTCAATATCAGAGTTGGCAGTGAGCCAAAGGACAATCTTGGTTGGTCCTGGGTGCGGGGTGAGATATCCGGACAAGGCTGGTCAGAGGTCCACAGGATGACACCATGAAGGTCCAAAATCTAGGTCAAAGAAAACAGAGGACAGAATATAAAAAAGAAAAGCTAAATGGGACAATGTTTGGCCAGTCCTTAATGCAGGGAGAAATCCAGACAGAGCTGGTTGGAGGTCTGCAGACAGTGACTGCACAAAAGGCCCAAGGCCTTGGGCAAATCCAGGTGCAACTCCTGGGATTGATTCTGGACAGAGTCCTGGAGTGTGGAGGTTTTGGCATTCAATCTGTGAGGGTGTTAGATGAAGGAGCAGCTTCTTATACCTACTCGATCAACAGATCAATTATTAGGCAAGTGTGCAGTGTCCTAAACAAAACAAATGTCAATGAATCTAAAGAGGTTGACCCAAAGGTCACAGAGGAGGATTGCCCCAAGGGAGAAGAGAGAAAACAGAATGGTCCGGAGTCAACCGGAGTTCATTGGAGTTGACAGAGAGCTGTCAAGAACAGAAACAAAGAGAGAGAAAAAGAGAAAAATAAGCGGAGGGCAAAAGTAACAGAATGGAATGGTCTGAAGTGGACCAAACCATGAGGGGTAGAAATGGAAAACTACAAAAGGAATAGATGAGAGGAATGTAAATGTAATCAGAGGGCTCCAGAGTAGTCTGGAGTTCATTGGAGTTGACAGAAACTGTCAAGAATGGAGACTAAAAGGAGAAACAGAAGAAGACAAGGGTAAAAATGGAGTGCAAGCAGAGCAGTCCAGAGTGGACCCAGAGGGGAAGTCATGAGGTCATAAGTGGACAGAGAAAGAAGAGAACAGGAGAAGAGAAGGCTCTGGAGTTGCCAGAGCAAACCAGAGTTAGATTGCAGTTACCTTCGGACTTTTGGTCCTTAGGTTTGGAGAAGCAGAGTGCAAGGCCAGAGCAACCAGAGCGACAGCCATCACAGTGCTAGAAAGGAAATGGAGTGAACTGTGGAGAGGAACAGAGGAGGACTCCAATGCCATGCTGGCTGGGAGTGCTGGAGCTGGCAGCAGAGTGAACAGAGTTGGCTTCGGACTTGTGGTCTGAAGGTGCTGAGGTATTGGAGTCGGATGTTGAGGATGGGGGATGGTTGGATATTCCAGAGGCTGACTTTCCTTTCTGAGGTGTCCTGCCTTCCTTTAGTGAGAGACTGGAGGTGGCAGACAGGGTGGACTAGACCATTACTCATGTATGTGCATGCCTAGCACAGCAGCATCAACAAGGAGTGGAGGGTGGGGAAGTCTAGAGGCCATAGTGATTCTGGAGTGCACTCCAGAGTGGAGTTGATGGAGATGGAAGCAGAGGTTCCGGAGGTGCAGGGGGTTTGGCATTCCATTTGCAGGGGTCAGACGGTGTGCTGCTCATATCCAAATCACTCAATGGAGTATCATGGATGAGTAGCTGTGTCCTAAATCCCACAAGCGAGGGAACCCAAGGAGGTGACTTGACAGTCAGAGGTGGTTTCACCAGAGGGCATAGGAGGAGAAGTCTGCAGTGTAGGGAATGAAGGGAAAAGACCCACTGGGGGGGCAGAGTTCGGTCAGAGTTCAGAGGTGCAGAGAACCGGAAGAAGGGGACCATTGAGAGGATGGCGATAAGTCAGAGATGTGGTGTAATGACAGAGGTTGGTGCATGATTGGCTTCAGTGTGAACCCAAGAGCATGCTGAGGTCATGACAGAGTGTCATAAGGTTGTGAGATCAGAGATGAGAGAGATTGGAGACCTGCTCAAGTGAGAGCACAAATATACTGTTAAGTCTGGACTCTCTGGATTCAAGTCTGATCGGAGGTCTGGGGGTACTGAGGGGATGTAGATTTGTTAGTCTCAGAGTTGGACTGAAGTCCAGGGTGGAGGAGTCAGAGGGGAGTTACTCAGGAGGACGTTGGCACATGACTTATGTGTTGCATCCTTGAACAGGTCTGTGTCCTCATATTTCGGAGGAGCGGAGGTCCAACAGGAGAGAAGAAGCTCACAATGAGAGTGAGGAGGGTGGACTAATTTGGGAGACCGTGACAGGAGTCAAGAGAGTGGGGACTAATTTGATATTCGTGCTAAAGCTACATGACAGAGTGTACAGGGATTATATACTAAGAGTCGGAAGGTAAGTAGGGCCGGAGCACAGCATAGGAGCCGTGTTCCAAGACAAGCATTACACATGTACAATGAAGATGAGTAATACTATAAAAGAGTTCTGGGTCCAGATATAACCAAATACCGGTCCAAGCACAGGTTGGTCCAAGCAGAGGAACAGAGCTCCGAGTGTGGAGGAACGGAGATGGACTGAGGGAGTTGGAGTTGATAGGAGTTGGGGCCAAAGGGGTCGGAGATGGATGGAATGGCATGGGATATGACATTCACCCTTTAGTATAAAACCTCTGTACCTCTGTTCCCTTAGCACGAATATTGACTAAATTCCCACTCTCCCTACTCTTGTCGCAATCTCCTCCTCCTCCTATCAGAACTCCGCTCCTCTGAAATATGAGGACACAGACCTGTTCAAGGGCGTGACACATAAGTCCTGTGCCAACATCCTTTCCATGCAACTCTGCTCTGACACCTCTGCTCCAGACTTCGGTCCAACTCCAAGATGAACTTCGTTGACCACCCCTCAACACCTCTGGACCTCCAATTGGACTTGAGTCTGGAGAGTCTGGGACGATTTAACAGACAGTGGTGCAAATGGAGTCTTCATAGACCAAGAATGGGCCAAACAAGTCAAGCTCCCTTTAGAAAAACTGGAAAGGGAAGTGCCTGTCTTTAATGTTGATGGGACCAAGAACTCTGCAGGAAGTATTACACATAAAGCAGAGATAATCTTAGACTATCAAGGACACTGCGAACGCCTAGTTGCAGAAGTTACAAACTTAGGCAAAAACAATATGATCCTGGGTTATACATGGTTGGTGAAACATAATCCAACCATTGACTGGACCAAAGGAGAAGTAAAAATGGCATGATGCCCACGATTGTGCTATATGCTCTCAGACAGAGGTACCTACCTACAGTAGCTAAAGAAGAAGAAGAAGAACCGAAGCACACTTCAACCATTCATTGGTTCATCAAAAAACTTGAGGTATCAAAAAACAAAGAACCCACTTTAAAAGAGATGGTTCCAAGAGAATACCATCACTTCTTAGAAGTATTCAGTAAAAAGAAGTCAGAAAGATTACCTTTATGAAAACCATGGGATCACGAGATAAAGCTGAAGCCTGGCTTTCAACCCAAAAAGGCAAAAATATTTCCCATGAGTAAGGACGAAATGGAAGAGCTAAAGTGCTTCATGGAAGAACAAACAAAGAAAGGGTATATTTGCCCATCATGCTCTTCACAAACTTCACCAGTATTCTTCATTCCAAAGAAAGACAGGAAGAAAAGACTAGTTCAAGATTACTGCCATCTTAATGAGTGGATGGTAAAGAATAATTATCCACTTCCCTTGATAAGTCAGCTAGTAGACAAATTACAAGGAGCAAAACTGTTTACAAAGCTAGATCTCAGATGGGAATATAACAATATCAGAATTAAAGAAGGAGATGAATGGAAGGCCACATTTGTCTCACATTCTGGAGCTTATGAACCTCTTATTACATTCTTTGGACAATGCAATGCACCAGCAACCTTTCAGCAAATGATGAACAAAATCTTCACTGATATGGATGGTGTCATCATAGTTTACATTGACGACATAATGATATTCACAAAAACAGATGACAAAGCAGAATACAATAAGATTGTCCAAGAAGTTCTCAAAAGGTTAAAAGAACATGACCTATTCTTAAAGCCTGAGAAATGCTTTTTTAAGCAAAAAGAGGTTGAATTCCTCGGAATGATAGTTAATACTGAAGGAATTAAAATGGAAAAATGGAAGGTAGAAGCCATCTTAGAGTGGCCTATACCAAAGAACATTAAAGGAGTTCACAGTTTCCTAGACTTGCAAACTATTATAGAAGATTCATTCAAGACTTTTCTAAAGTCTCATGTCCACTGAATGATCTTACCATGACCAACCCTGGCAGTGGGGACCCATGGAACAGGAAGTATTTGATACACTAAAGAAATGCTTCACCACTGCCCCTATCCTTGCCTATCCAGACAACAATAGCAAGTTTAGATTAGAAACTGATGCTTCAGACTTTGCAACTGGTGCAGTCCTTTCAATAAAACAGGACAACAAGTGGCACCCAGTTGCCTTTTCCTCTGCTTCTATGGCCCCTGAGCAAAGGAATTACTCTATAGCAGACAAGGAAATGCTGGCCATCATCCTCACCTTAGAACAATGGCAACATTACCTTGAGGGGGGCAGAAGAATTTGAAGTCTAGATGGACCATGCCAACCTCCAGTACTTCATGATGAAACAAGATCTGAATCATTGACAAGCAAGATGGTCACAATGGCTCTCTTGATTCAATTATATCTTAGTCAACAAGCCTGGATCTCAAATGGGAAAGGTGGATGCTCTCTCTTAATGAGAGGATCATGCCATTGGCATAGACAAAGATAACAAGGGCATCCAAATGATCCCTGAAAATAGAATAAGGGTACAAAGACAAGGCTTTACTATTGAAGAAGAAGAAAGGAAACTCCTCAAAAGAATCATTGAAGCACAAGAAGAATGGAAAGGTGATGATAAGCCTAACCTGCTAAATAAAGACGGAGTCCTATATCTTGATGATAGGATCTTCATTCCAAACAAGGAAACCTTGCACTAAGACATCATTACTCTTTACCATGACTCTCCAATCGCCAGCCATGGTAGTGCAGAAAAGACCTAGCAGATAATCAAACAATACTTTCAATGGAGTGGCCTTCAAGCCCAAGTGAAAGATTATTGTTCAAGGTGTAATAGATGCATACAAACGAAGCCAGAAAATAAAGCACCAAAAGGAGAGCTAATTCCAAACCCAATCTCAGAAGGCCCATGGAAAGATATATCCATGGACTTTATTACTGATCTCCCCCCATCAAACACCTATGACTCTGTTCTAGTTGTAGTAGATCAATTTTTGAAAGAAGTGGAATTTATTCCAACAAATAAAATAATCATGGCCTTAGGAACAGCTAAGCTGTACAGAGATCATATATGAAAGCACCATGATCTCCCACGGTCCATAATCTCAGATAGAGGACCTCAATTTGCTTCACAAGTTATAAAAGATCTTGGCAAAATACTGAAAATAGATCTCAACATGTCTACAGCCTTTCACCTCTAAACAGATGGACAAACTGAGAGAGTTAATCAAGATCTCCAACAATATCTCCAGCTCTTTACCACTGAAAAACAAGAAAAATGGGCAGAATGGCTCCCTCTGGCACAATTCTCATACAATAATCTCCAGCACTCTGCTACTAAGAAATCACCATTCGAGGTCACTAAGATTTATGAACCAAGGATGGGGATTGAACCCCTCATCACCAAGAATGAATCATCCTTGGCTTTCACACAGGACTTTTCCAAGACACTTGAGCAAGCAAAAGAATCTCTTGAAAATGCTCAAAAATCAATGAAAAGGCAAGAGGATAAGCACCACACCAAGATTCCGGATATGGAAGTTGGAGATATGGTCTGGCTCTCCACTGAGAACATTAAACTCAATTGGGCCTCGAAAAAGCTCACTGAGCAATGGATCAGCCCTTATGAAATCCTAACATTTGCAGGCCCTAATGCCATCACATTGAAACTCCCTTCCACCCTGCGAATTCATCCAACTGTAAACATCTCAAGAGTTAAACCCTATAAAGAACGCCTTGAAAACCAACCCATAGTAGCCCCAGGACCTGTTGTGGGCACACAAGAAGGAATTCCCAAGTTCAAGGTGGACTACATAGTCAATTCACTCCTTAAGGGACAATCTTTGGAATTCCTAGTACACTGGAAGGGCTATGATGAGGAAGACCATACGTGGGAACCTCAGAGCCACCTCACTAATGCCAAAGAGGCAATAAGGGACCTTTACCTTTTCAACCCAGTGGCACCCTGGAAGCTCAGAATGGTCCAAATAGACTTTGATTCCCTTTTCACTTCTTATTCAAACATCACAGAACCCTCCCAGGTTCCCTTTAATTGCCTGGAATGCAATTTATAGAAGGGGAGTAATGTTATGATTTCATCCTTTATCTTATCTTATCAAGTCACATGATCAAGTCTAGATCATTTCCTTTCACTTTCATCACACTCACTTTCTTAATCACCACTCATTCTAGAACACTCCATGATATGCTTCTTTAATTACCATTGGTCTAGGTCTATGACATCATATATGATGTAGTAGATTAGTAAGTAGTCACACACTTGCCCTAAATCATGTAAGTAGTATAAGAACCCAATGTCATCAATAACTGGACTTCAGTCAAGTCCTGGTTGATTTCCCTGAACCATCCTTTTGATTCTCTAGCAAGCCTAGTTAGTAGTGACTGAAGCCTTAAATTCTCCAGTTGCCCAGTTACCCCCTGCTGCCACTACTCTTTATATCTCTGCCACTCCTCGAGACCTCCCCACCAATGCCTCTATTGTCTCTTCACCCACAAGAGTCATTTCCCTCAATCCTGCCTTGGAGACAAGGCTTTCTCAGGCAGACCTCTTGACTTTGAGATGCTATCAATGTGGACAGCTTGGACACATCAGAATCTACTGCCATAGCTACCAATATCCCCACTGCCATGCCTTCACCCCAGGGCATCCTGTCTTTCAATGCCTCACCCATCATTGCACCACCTACAACAATTGGGGACATGTGGTGGAATGCTGCCCCACTCTCTGCTGCTCCCTTTGTGGAAGCATTGACCACACCATTAGAGGTTGCCCCTTTACTGATCCAGATGTATTTGAGTTCTGACTGGACCAGGTCAGTGCACATCCCCCTCAGTCTCTATTCTGCTTCAGGGAAGCAGGCATATAAATGAAGTAGTGTTATGATTTTATCCCTTATACTGCATGTTTTCCTTCTTACCATCTGTGTCCCCTTTCAATATCCATTCCCACATGGGAAATATGTTTACTTCATGATCATCTTCAAGTCCCCTTTTTCCTATTCACTCTATACTTTGTAGTCTTGCCTTCATTCATTCAGACATCTCCTAACAGCATTCTCTTACATGCTGTTGTGATCCACTTAGTCATCTGCAGTAGTTCCTTCACATTCCTCTTCCTTCTATCATCTTCAATGTCTACCTTTATCTTGGTCTGTGCACATCTCCTTGGACTATATAAGTAGCTAGCTACTTTGCTTGTAAACCTCAAGCTAGACCTGTGCAATTGTCATATCCCATGCTATTTCATCCATCTCTGACCCCTTTGGCCCCAACTCTGGTCAACTCCTGTTAACTTCAGCTAACTCCAACCATCTCCATCTCCCTCAGTCCATCTCCACTTCTCCACACTCAGAGCTCTATTCTTCTGCTTGGACCAATGCTGTGCTTGGATCAGCACTCAGTTATACCCAGACCTGGATCTGTTGTATTATGATTACTCATCCTCCATTGTACATTTCTAATACTCCACTCAGAACACAGCTCCTATGCTGCGCTCCAGCATACTTACCTTCCAACCCTTAGTATATACATAACCCCTGTACACTCCATTGTGTAACTTTAGCACAAATATCAAATTAGTCCACTCTCCATTCTCTCATTGTGATCCCTATCTTCTCCTGTCAGAACTCCAATCCTCTGAAATATGAGGACATGAACCTGTTCAAGAGCATGACATATAAGTCCTGTGCCAACATCCTTCTAAGTAACTCTGCTCCAACTCCTCCACTCTGGACTTTGTCAACTCCAAGACTAACAAGTCTACCATCCCCTTGATACCTCTGGACCTCCAATCAGACTTGAGTCCAGAGAGTCTGGACTTAACAGCAATCCACATCTACTCTGGACTTGTTCCTGCCTAAACTGTCACCTCAACAGTTCTCCTTTGCTCCTCTATTCCTTGTGAGAACATTGTGCCTCTTCATGAGTGCCTTCTCACAAAGAACCTTTGTCACTAGCAGTCCAGAGGGACATACTCCATAACAAAGACCAGAAGATACCATTTATGCTCTCTGCCTGGAAGAATATCAGTATCCTTGGTTTCAATCATCCATTCCTACCCAATCACGTCATGCTCCATGCTTCACA